>CAUYLG010005703.1:0-162238 GCA_963573385.1 Cacajao melanocephalus | reverse complement strand
TGATGAAGTTTTTTCTGTTTCTTAGTTTTCCTTTGGCGGACGCCCCTTCCCCACAGAGCTTGGTCTTCCCGGGTTCAGCTGTGCTTACTGTGAAACTCTCAGTCCTCAGCGCTTCCAATTGCTGTTCTCCTTGTGGGGATGGGACCAGGTGAGCCTGATTCAAAGGGCACCCAGTCCCATATACTCCACACTGAGAAGTGCCGCGCTGCACCGGGGCACAGGCAAAACAGCCACGCCAGCCAAAAGAGTCGCACTGGCGACCTGTGTGGCTCCTCCGCTGGGAATCTCCCGGTCTGTAGGCAACAAAAATTCGTCTGAAAGTGCAGCGTCCACTCGCTCTCTGCACTTTCACTGGGAGCTACAATCCTGAGCTGTTGCTAATCGGCCATCTTGGATCTCTCTCCAGAAATTTTATTTTAGTACCAAATGTTGCCAGTGACAATCTTCAGTTAAGAAAGAAGTTATTCTGACCTAAAATTCTTATCTCTCCCACTTTGGTTTAAAAACAAAAACCCTTATATACATGGAATAATTATATTTTAATTAAGCCTTTATCTTAGTTCCATTTTTGTCTATTGAAGGAAAATGAATAAGCAGCATTTTTCATTGCACTTAAAAATGTAAAGTACCTGCATGCCACTAATCTGTAACATTTTACCAGTTCAGATGCCTGTAATGTGTGACTTTATGTGTCTCTGTGTTGTATTGAAGAGAACAAAGGAAATAATACTTTGTAAACTGTTTAAACTTCTATTGGCAACACTTATTGGGCTAAGCAGTCATTGAAAACTCCGGTTAGTTTTATTTTCATTTGAAAGTTCAATCAAATCAAGACTAGTATATTCATTAGGGAATTAAAGACTAGTTTGCTTATTAAATGTGAAGTTGAACTTTGTGTGGAAAGTCAATGTGTGATAAAGCAAAATGTATAAAGTTAGAAATATTATACTTTACCCTGATAATTATTCAGGACTCGAGTTGGCCCAAATAGGTGCAATTTTTAATCCTTTAAAATTAGCCAGCCAGACTTATTGCTAAGGTAAATGTAAATTGTTTTAATTAAGATCTTTCTGCTTTCAAAGATATAATGTATCTATTTGTGTCAGGAATGATATTTCAAAATGAAAATGTAAAGAATATTGGGAATTAATAAACTTTCCTTTCAAAGTAAAAGTAAAGACTGGTTTTATATGGCTAATTTTTAGATAGAGTCTTTCTTTAAAACAAATGTTTGGCATCATGTTCTTAGATGAGTATATTTGCAGAAAGAACTATAAAATGCCCTTTTATGAAGAAATAGACAACCACAAGTAGCCATAACAGAGATAAATAACTTGTTATCACACAGAAATGTACACATTTGGCTAAACAGTTAAAAATTTGTTAGAATGAATGGGAACAGGAATACAGAAAGCCCAAACAGATTAACTATTTTACCCTGAATTTGTTATACTAATTTTGGATTTACATTATTATTCTTTTTAAAGCTCTTCTCCGAATTTGTAATACTGAATACTAAAAATGAAGTTATGTTTTGTAAAGGTTTGACCCTGGAAAAACAGGAAAACTGTTCTTCCTCCCCTTCTGCTGAACTCTGTCCCAACTCTTTGACCCTTGGATTTCTCAGTTTAGGCTGATAAGGTTCACCTGAGAAGCCTAAAGGGCCAATGTCTAATTTCTGTATTTGCTGTTTCATACCTTGTCTTGCACAAGGAAGTATAGTAATTATTTTGCTTAAAAGATGTTCCCTTTTAGCCTATTGGGTTATAATGAATAGTTACAAGTGTGCACCTTGGGGTCGTACTTGCCTGGTTCAAGTCTCACTTTCATTAGTTACATGAATTTGTGCAAATTACCAAGCCCCAGCTTCTTCCTCTATAAAGTAGGAACAATTACAGCATTATTCACAGTAGTACTATTGTGGAGATTAATGTGTAAAAACGCTTAGAACAGTGCCCAGGATATAGAAGGCACTTAGAATTTCTAAAATCTAACCTAAATAAACATCCATGTCAAATGGGAAACGTTTCCTTGTCCCCTCTTGCAAAGCATGCAGTAGGGGTGTGGCTCGCTTCTTCAGTGCCCGGTTGCTCAAACCTCTAGGGAAGCACACAGACGGGGAGGCTATGGGGCTTCGACCCCAGGCAATGTCTAGGGGTGAATATTTACCGCTGAAGCCCAGTGGGCATGTGTTACAGGGTGCTCTCTTAGTTTGCCGACTATAGGTGGCTTGTGTTAACCAACTCAGTTAGAACCTCTCCCGTGCCTCAAGGACAGAGGGATTTCTGTATCCTGGGTTCTTCCCCTGGTGTACTGGAAGAATTGGAACACATGTGGGCTTGATGAGTGCAAAGTTTTATTGAGTGGAAGTAGCTCTCCGCAGATGGGGGAGCTAGAAGGGAGATAGTTTTCCCTTGGAATTGGGCTGCTCCACTGGCTCTCCTCCAACTGCCCTGGCCAAACTCCTCTTCATCCCACCAGTGGTGGCCTGCTGGCCTGCCGGGCATCTGTCAGTGTGCTCTTCCACCGATGTGCTCTCGTCAGCGTCCTCTCTACGTCCAGGTGCTTGTGTCTTCTTCCACCCACCCTCTCTTCTCCAAGTCCAGCTGCCTCTGTCTCTGCCTTGCTAAGGTCTCGGGTTTTTACAGGCCCGAGATGGGGGCATGGTGGGCCAGGGTGATCTTGGGAAATGCAACATTTGGGCGGGAAGGCAGGAGTGCCTGTCCTCACCTCGGTTGTGGAGGTGGAGCCCTAGCCAGGGACCACACCCTCCTCTGCCCAGCACTTCCCTTCCCAGCACTCCCTTCCAGATCATTTAAAAGGACCACACCCTTCCCTTCCCAACACTCCTGTATCACATGGATATTAACACCAATAAAGCTCTCTATTTTATGCCAACAATGTCAAGAATTTAAACAGGATTGAATGAATCTTACTCATTTTTAAATTTCTACTGACCATTCCCTTCTAGCAGACAGGCCCTACCCCATCACTCCAAGAACTGAATACAAGTAAAAGAACTGATGCAGGCGTATTCCTGACCCACCTTCTCATTAGCTCAGCCCTGGTGATTTTCCTCATGTTTCCTCCTTTGGGCTTGCTCTGCCTTCTGGGTAACCCCTTTTGGATTTGGCCATTTGGCTTCTAGAGCGACTCCTTGAACTTCACCTCTGCTTTGTGTTAGACTTGACTTTGTTATGGACCAACCCCCTCTCACCTTGATAACTCAGCCTTTTTCTATGGCTATCAGAAGTAGTGCCCTGTGTCCCCTCTTCTCTGGTCACCAACCCACTGCCTGCCTACTCCCAGCAGTCCAGGAACAATCAGATGCCATAGCCTCTGGCAAATGTCCCACACATCCCAGGACCTCACTAGGAACTAGATGTTTGTGTGCTTGGATAAGGCTGGGCTATTCTTCCAGCCCCACCAATCTAAGAAGGGAGATGATGTAGGAAGGTCAGGCAGGCGTATGACTCAAAATGTGTGGTGGTGGGGAGGAGATTCTACAAACTGTTGACAACTGGACATATAAATCCAGAGCAAAATTTTAGAAAAGTGTATTCTCCATTTTAGTGGTTTGTAAGCAGTTGGAAGTGAACCAGTGATCTCTTAAAGCCAGCACAGATTCACTTAGAATAAATGATAAGAAATATTGAGAGCAAAGTCTAAAAAACACGCTGTGCTTGGATTATAGCAAGACATTTGACAAAGCCTCACAACATCCTTGAGAAATGTGGACTGCATAACAGAGTGGCTAACTAGTTTTTGTGTTTGTTTGTTTGTTTTGAGATGGAGTCTGGTTTACGCCTGTTTTATTGGCACTTCTTCTGGTTTACTGGTTATCTTGAATTTTTTTTTTTTTTTTTTTTGAGTCAGAGTTTTGCTCTGTCACCCAGGCTGGAGACTTACACTTCCAAATGTCAAAATGTAATGCAAAGTTATTATAATCAAAACAGTGTTGGAGTACTAGGAAAGATATTTAGATCAAAGAATAGAACCAAAAGTCCAGAAATAAACCCTTATACTTATGGTCAATTGATTTTTCTACAGGAATATGAAAACAATTCAATGGAGAAACAACACTGTTTCAAGAAATGGTACTAAGACAACTGCACAGTCACATGCAAAAGTTTTTGTTTTTGATTTTCTTTTGGGACAGTCTCACTCCGTCACCCAGGCTGGTGTGCAGCGATGCTATCTCAGCTCACTACAACCTCTGCCTCCTGGGTTCAAGTGATTCTCGTGCCTCAGCCTCCGGAGTAGTTGGGACTACAAGTTGATAGGGTTTTGCCATGTTGATAAGGCTGGTCTTAAACTCCTGACCTCAAGTGATCCACCTGCCTTGGCACTGCAAAGTGCTGGGATTACAGGTGTGAGCCACCGCTTCTGGCCCACATATGCAAAGTTAAACTCTTACCTCACACCATACTCAAGATAGATTATAAACCTAAATGTAAGGGCTAAACTATAAAACTCTTAGGAAAAAACATAAGATTGTATCTCGATGAGTTAGGCAATGGTTTTTAGACAGGACACCAAAAGCATAAGTAACAAAAGAAATGTAGATAAATTATACTACATCAAAAATAAAAACTTTTGTGGGGCAAATGATACCATCAAGAAAGTGAAAAGACAACCTACTGAATGGGAGAAACATTTTTTGAACCAGGTATCTGGCAAGAAATTTTTATCCAGCATATATAAGGAATGCTTGCCAATCAATAATAAAAGGATAACCCAGTTTAAAAGTAAGCGAAGATTTGAAGAGACATTTCTACAAAGAAAAGTATAGCTGGGCATGGTGGTGCACATCTGTAATCTCAGCTACTTAGTTGGCTGAGGTAGGAGGACTGTTTGAGCCCAGGAGTTCAAGTCCAGCAGCATAGCAAGACCCTATTTCCAAAAAACAAATATACAGTAGTCTAACAGTACATGAAAAAATACTCAGTATCATTAGTTATTAGGGAATGCAAATCAAAACCACAATGTGATATTACTTCACACCCACTAAGATGGCTATAATAAAACAGACAAGTGTTGGCAAGCATGTGGAGAAATTTCAACCGTGGTACATTACTGATGATAATGTACAATACCACAGCCACTATGGAAAACAGTTTAGCAGTTTCTCAATTTGTTAAAAAATTGATGCAGCAATTTTTTAACAAATTGAGAAACCTTAGGATGCAGCAATTCTATTCCTAGGCATACACCCAAGAGAAATGAAAACGTATGTCTACACAACAACTTGTATAAAAATGTTCCTAGCAGCATAGTCACAACAGCTAAAAAGTGGCAACAACCCAAATGTCCATTAACTGAGAAACAGATAAGCAAAATGTGGTATCTATACAATGGAATATTATTCAGCCATAAAAAAAATGAAGTATTGACGCACACAGTAACAAGATAAAACTCCAAAACCTTATGCTACGTGAAAGAAGCCAGTCACAAATACATATTGTATGATTCTGTTTATAAGGAATATGCAGACTAGTCAAATCCAGAAAGACAGAAAGTTGCTTAGTGGTTGTCTAGGGCTAGGGAATGGAATGGAATGGAGACTTACTGCTAATGCGCACAGGTTTCTTTCTGGGGTTTTGAAAATGTTCTAAACCTAAGATTGTGGTGATGTTTGCATAATTCTATCAGTGTACTAATGACCATTGAATTATATACCTGAGAAGGATAAATTTTATGATATAAGAACTATATCACCTTTATTAATAAAGATGTTTACAAAAACCACTAAGGAGCTGACATATTAGTATGGGTTTTTTGGTCTTCAGTAAATTTATATTTGGCTCCCTGACGTAGAAAAGTCTCAGGATGTAGAAGTAGATCCTGACGTGGGAAGTGGAAATATGTTTTTCTTGAGAAAGTCTTCCAGCCAGTGAGTGGCTGCTCGGAGGACACACTGCTTGGCTCCTTGCTTCTGTTACCAATTCAGATACCCAGCATTGCCGGATCTCGGGAACCCCCTGATACCTCCGATTGTAATTTCTACTTGAAACTGCCAAGAAGTACAAGCCAAAAACCCCACCTAAGCCCAGTAGCAGATCTCCTTGTAAGACACATAGCTATGTCAACATTTCACCCTATGAGACTTACACTTCCTCCAAGTATAGGAGGTTCCATTGGGGCTGGGGGTGGGTCTTTAAAAACTAGCATATCTCTCCATCGACACTATCTACCTACTTTGGTGGATTTTTGTTTTGTTTTGTTTTGTTTTGTTTTGAGATGGACTCTTGATCTGTCACCCAGGCTGGAGTGCAATGGTGTGATCGCAGCTCACTGTAACTTCTGTCTCCCAAGTTCAAGTGATTCTCCTGCCTCAGCCTCCAGAGTAGCTGGGACTACAGGCACGTGCCACCACACCTGGCTAATATTTTGTATTTTTAGTAGAGACAGGGTTTCACCATGTTAGCCAGGATAGTCTCAATCTCCTGACCTCGTGATCTACCCACCTCAGCCTCCCAAAGTGCTGGGGTTACTAAAGAAATTTTTGTGCACCCAGTCTATCAAAAATTTCTTTAGTAAATACCCAGCAAGCTCAGGCAGCCATAGCAAAAATGGACAAATGGGATCACATCAAGTTAAAAAGCAATGAAAACCCACAGAATGGGAAAAAAATATTTGTAAACTACCCATCTGACAAGGAATTAATAACCAGAATATTTAACAACTCTATAGGGAAAAATTTAATAATGTGATTTTAAAATGGGCAAAGGATCTAAATAGACATCTGAAAAGAAGACATATGAATGGCAAATATGTATATGAAAATGTGCTCAACATCACTGATCATCAGAGAAATGCAAAACTGCAGTGAGATACCAAGTAACAGGCAATAGCTTTTATCCAACTGACAGGCAATAACAAATGCTGGTGAGGATGTGAAGCAAAGGAACCTTCATACGCTTTTGCTGGGAACGTAAATTAGTACAACCACTATGAAGAACAGTTTGAAGGTTCCTCAAAAAACAAAACAGGTCAAGCGCAGTGGCTCACACCTGTAATCCCGGCACTTTGGGAGGCTGAGGCAGGAGGATCACTTGAGCTCAGGAGTTTGAGACCAGCCTGGGCCACAGAACAAGACCTCATCTCTACAAAAAACAAATTTGTTAAATTAGCTGGGTGTGGTGGTGGTGTATGCTTGTGGTCCCAGCTACTCGGGGGCTGAAGTAGAACGATTACTTGAGCCCAGGAAGTCAAGACTGCAGTGAGCTTTGATTGCACCACTGCACTCCAGCTGGGCTGTCTTAAAAAAAAAAAAAAAAAAAACCAAAAACCAAAAACCTAAAAATAGACCTATCATATAATCTGGCAATCCCACTTCTAGATATATAATCAAAAGAAAAGAAATCAGTATATATATATATATATATATATATATATATATATATATATAAAAGAGATACCTTTTTTTTTTGAGACAGAGTCCTACTCTGTCACCCAGGCTGGAGTGCAGTGGCGCAATCTCGGCTCACTGTAACCTCCACCTCCTTGGTTCAAATGATTCTCCTGCCTCAGCCTCCTGAATAGCTGGGATTACAGGCGTCTGCCAGTATGCCCAGCTAATTTTTGTATTTTAGTAGAGACAGGGTTTCACCACGTTGGCCAGCCTGGTCTTGAACTCCTGACCCCAGGTGATCTACCCGCCTATGTCTCCCAAAGTGTTGGGAGTACAGGCGTGAGCCATTGTGCCTGGTCTTATTGAAGAGGTATCTGCACTCCCATGTTTACTGCAGCTCTGTTCACAACAGCCAAGATTGGGAAGCAACCTAAGTGTCTATTAACAGATGAATGGATAAAGAAAATCTGGTACATATACACAATGGAGTATTATTCACCTATAAAAAAGAATTAGATTCTGTCATTTGCAACAACATGAATGGTACTAGAGGTCATTACGTTAAGTGAAATAAGCCAGACACAGAAAGACAAACTTCACATGTTTTCACCGATTTGTGGGAGCTAAAATTTAAAACAACTGAACTCATGGATATAGCGAGTAGAAGAACAGTTACCAGACGCTGGGAAGGGTAGTGGGGGCTTAAGGGGGAAGTGGGGATGGTTAATGGGTACAAAAAAATTGTTAGAAATAATAAATAAGACCTAATATTTGATAGCACAACGGAGTGACTATAGTCAGTATGATATAATTGTACATTTTAAAAATAACTAAAAGAGTAGAATTTGATTGTTTGTAACACAAAGAATAAATGCCTGAGGGCATGGATACCACATTTATCATGATGTGATTATTGCGCATTGCACACCTGTATCAAAGTAGCATGTGCCTCATAAATATATATACACCTGCTATCTACCCACAAAAATTTAAAAAAAAATTTTTAAAAGCTTATGGGAATAAGACATGCAATGTGTGTACTTAAAAGCAAAATCTGGCGGGGCGTGGTGGCTCATGCCTGTAATCCCAGAACTTTGAGAGGCCGAGGCAGGTAGAATGCCTGAGGTCAGGAGTTCGAGACCAGCCTGGCTAACATGGTGAAACCCTGTCTCTACTAAAAATACAAAAAAAAAAAAAAAAAAAAAGCTAGGTGTGGTGGCACATGCCTGTAGTCCCAGCAACTCAGGAGGCTGAGGCAGGAGAATCGCTTGAACCCGGGAGGTGGATGTTGCAGTGAGCCGAGATTGCACCTCTACACTCCAGCCTGGGTGACAAAGGAAGACTCTGTCTCCAAAAAAAAAAAAAAAAAATTTAAATCTATGTTAAGTGACATTAGACAAAATGTTTTGGTATTTGGCCAAAAATCTGCTACTTGGCTGTGGCTTTGGGTCTCAGCTTTCAGAATCTCTGTTCAAAGATACTTTCATTATCTTTGAACTTTGGAACGGTTGGTGTTTATGTATTCATAGAGGTTATTCATATGTCTCATCACTCAAGAGTATCACTGATATGAACAAAGTATGTTATGTAGATTTGTTGTTATTGTGTGAATATTCACTTTCAGATGCAAGCAAGTATTCTAGATGTAACCTAAATGAAGACCATCTAACTTGTTTTTTGAAATTCTATCAAAGTTATTAGATGAGTAAAGTGCTATAATAATTGCTGATTGTGACAGATTTTATGTTTAAAATCAATTAAAAACAATCATTAAAGAGGGTAAAAATGAAGAGAGTTTGCTTAATGGTTACAAAAACACGCTTGGAATAAGTTTTAGTGATTCAACAGCACAGTAGGGTGACTGTAGTTATCAATAATGTATTGCATATTTCAAAATAGCTGGAAGAGATTTGAAATGTTCTCAACACAAAGAAATAATCAATGTTTGAGTGATGACCAATTACCTTGATATGATTGTTACACATTGTATTATGTATCAAAATATCACATGTACCCCCATGCAGATGTACAATTATAATGTATCAATAAGTATTTAGTAAAAGACAAAAATAAACAATTATTTAAAACTTTCAAGCAAATAGGGAAATAAGCTGACAATTACTGCAAATATCAAGAAGAAATGCATCGGTTAGATACCTTAGAAAAAATAATATATCATTTTCAAGCCAATAAATGTTTATAAAAATTTAGATAATACAAGGAGGCTAGGCGCAGTGGCTCATGCCTGCAATCCCAGCATTTTTGGAAGGCTGAGGCTGAAGGATCACTTAGGTCAGGAGTTTGAGATCAGCCTGGCCAACATGGCAAAACCCTGTCCCTACTAAAAATACAAAAATAAGCCGGGAGTGGTAGTGCACGTCTGTAGTCCCAGCTACTCTGGAGGCTGAAGCAGGAGAATTGCTTGAACCTGGGAGGCAGAGGTTGAGTGAGCTGAGATCACGTCATTGTACTCCACCCTGGGCGACAGAGAGAGACTCCCTCTCACTCACTCAATCAATCAATCAATGAGAAGTATAGGTAAGCAGCAGTTATATCATATCACAATTCTGGTCTTGGTAGAAATGTTTTGGGTATCTAGCATTTATCATTTAAAGAACTGAATTTAATTCTTATTTAATTCCATTTATGACAGGGATCATAATCATTCACTGACCTCAGCTGAAATTTGGCTTTCTGTAGTGACTGTAGGAGAGTCTGACAATGGACAGCACTGGGAAATTATTGCTCCTACCCTAAATGTTAAACTGAACAATTTTAGCACTAACATTTAAAATAATATTATTAAAATAATATTAAAATTTGGGGATAATATTTTAGGTTAATGTGTATATCCCAGAATTTTATTCTTTAATAGTGACGTTTGTCATTAACTTTGGCTTCAGCTGAAAAGTGACTTATTTTTTGGCCCTTTTGGCATTTGGCTGAAATGTGTATTCAGTGCACCTCTAATGGAAGCAGAATGGGGTATGAAAATATGGGAAAGGCAAAATTAATTCCAGCTGATGGCGTTAGTGACGGTTGAGTGAGGAACAGGCATTTGAGATGGACAGTGAAACATGAGGAGGCTTCTAACAGGCAGAAATGAGTGATAGAAAAAGGGCATTTCAAGCCAGAGTGTGCTTGAATCATTCCTATAAAACTGTATGCTCCCAACCATGTTGTTTGTCTTCTGTGATTCCTACCTCCCACTGCTTCGACCACTTCCAAGCTTCCTTAATGAAATCCTTACCTTTTCATTTCAAATTTATGTCTGTAGTTCTTCTCAGTTCTCCTTTAAAATACACGTTTTTACATACACACAAAATATGCTTACATATACCAAAGTAACTATTTCCTAAAGGAACCCTTTGATAACAAGAAAAGTGTTGCTATTATTAATTAGCATATGATGATTCAGTGTGGCATACTTTCTGAGTTACTCTGGCTGGAAGTTTAGAGATAACACTAATTAGAGCTTGTAATATGAATACATTAAGTAGAGTTAGAGTGTCATTTTACAAATCACTTTCACTCTTACCAAACCCTGAACACTAATAGGAACTATGCTCTGTCCCTTGTTCAAATATTTTACCTGAAGGTCTCAGATTTGTTCTTTTTAGTGTATTGAACTTCAGCTGTTTTCCATTAGTTGAAGTGGGTTAAATGCAGAAGGTTGGGAGTGCCATACCACCTCTAGTTCAGATCATTATGTTTCCTTGATTAGGCACTGTAGTAGTCAGCTTTTGCTAAGTACGTCTACAGTAACAAATGAACCTAAACCTCAGTTTCCTCTTTGCTCATGTTATATTATGTCAGCTAGTGGCTGAGGTTCTTACCCACGTGATTTCTTATTCTAGAATCCAGGTAGAATGACCAGCCTGTATTCAGAACATGTGTTTCTCTTGGTGGAGGGAAAGAGCAGGCACACTAGCAGAGAAAGGCAGTGACTCTTAAAGCTTCCACTCAGAACTGTCAGATTGTCAGTTCCACTTATATTTTATTGACCAAAGCAAGATTCATGTTTCTAAACTTTGTGATTACCCAATATGACATTTATCTGAAGAGAGGAGGAAAATCCCATGATGGGATCATAGCCAAGCCTGAAATGCCTATGGGGCAGCCCTGGAAGTCGCATAGTAGTGGGCAAGCCTGTCTATTCCTCTAAAGGAGAGCAAATATTTGGGAGCAATATTTCAATCTACCACAAGTATTTAAGTGAACTTACCTTTTCACTTATTTATGTAAATATAATTTCCAGGTTTTTACTGTTTGTTTTCCTCCAAGAATTAGGTTTCCAACTATAAGTGAATAGTAGCAACCCTAAATTGTGCTATTCTTTAAAAAGAGCTCTGTCTCTATTTTCTTTTTCTTTCTTTCTTTCTTTTTTTTTTTTTTTTTTTTGAGACAGAGTCTTGCTCTGTTGCCAGGCGCCAGGCTGGAGTGCAGTGGTGCGATCTCAGCTCACTGCAACCTCCGCCTCCCAGGTTCAAGCATTTCTCCTGCCTCAGCCTCCCAAGTAGCTGGGACTACAGGTGCACGCCACTACATCCAGCTAATTTTTGTCTTTTTTTAGTAGAGATGGGGTTTCACCATGTTGGCCAGTATGGTCTTGATCTCTTGACCTCATGATCCGCCCGCCTCAGCCTCCCAAAGTGCTTGGATTACAGGCGTGAGCCACAGCACCCGGCCTATTTCAGAACTTTCACAGGATCTTATGAACCTTCTGGTTCTGTCTCCCAAGATTAGGAGAGAGAGGGAAGAATCCAACATTCATTTATTTACAAATATTTATTGAATACTTACTGTGTGCCAGCAGTATTGTAGATGCTAGGGGGATGGAGGAGTAAACAAAGCAAAGCTCGTTGAGCTTCCGCTAAGGAAACAAGAAATATGATGTTAGGTTGTAAAAGTGCTATAAAGACAAGTAGAGTAAAGACAGGAGAGAGTGACAGGGTAAGATAAGAGGAAGCCTTTCAGAGGTGACATTTGAGCAGCAGTTTCATTAAAACGAGAGCATGAGCCAGAAGCAGCTGGGAGGACAATCATTCTCCTGCGTAGCATAAAGACTCTGAGATGGGGAGAAACTTGGCAGGATTAAGAACCCTCAAGGAGGCCAGTATGACTAGAGCAGAGTCAGAGAGAATAAGTGGTAGGAAACAAAACAGTCATGTACAGATTTACAGAGGTGTTAATTTTGGGTTTTATTCTAAATGTGATGGAAGCCATGAATGGTTTGGAGCAAGACAGTGACATGATTTGATTTGTTTTTAAAAGATCATTCTGGGCTGGGCACAGTGGCTCATGCCTGTAATCCCAGCACCTTGGGAGACCAAGGTGGACAGATCACCTGAGGTCAGGAGTTCAAGACCTACCTGGCCAACATGCCTAAACCTCGTCTCTACTAAAAAAAATACAAAAATTAGCTGGGCGTGGTGGCAGGTGCATGTAATCTCAGCTACTAGGGAGGCAGAGGCAGGCAGAATTGCTTGAACCCGGGAGGCAGAGGTTGCAGTGAGCCGAGATCATGCCACTGCACTCCAGCCTGGGCGACAGAGCAAGACTCTATCTCAAAAAAACCATCATTCTGGCTGCTAATATAGAGAACATGTTGTAGCAAAGGAGTGGAAAAAGTGAGGAAGTTTCTACCTCTTCAGCACTATCCAAGACTAAGGTCTTATTCTTAATATCTCTGGCCCCAAAACTGCTATTCAATGTACACAGATTTAAGAGATTCATGTTTATAAGCTTTGTGATTAAAATATGATAATTTGTGTCTGAAGAAAAGAAAACATCAAATTGCATTATTTTAGGAAAAGTAACTAAAATAAGAGGTTTGTTCCTTAGGAAAAACTTGAAATGAATCGCTAAAAGAGAAAATATATTTAATATTTGCCTAACAGCCCATAGTGGAAGGTGAGAGAGGAAAAGTGTTAATAGGTTAAGTCAGCCAGATACTGAATTAAAAAACCTCTCTGACCAAAGCAAAAGAGGCCGTATTGCAGAGGAAAGTCCTTCTTAAAATAAACCGTATCAGCTGGGTATGGTGGCTCATGTCTATAATTTCAATTCTTTGGGAGGCCAAAGTGGGAGGATTCCTTGAGCCCAGGAGTTCAAGACCAGCCTGGGCAACATAGGGAGACCCTGTCTCTACAAAAAAAAAAATAAATAAAAATAAAAAAATAAAAAATTAAAAAATAAAAAATATTAGGTGGGTGTGGTAGCATATGCCTATAGTCCCAGCTGCTCAGGCTACTCAGGTGAGGTTGGAGGATCACTTGAGCCCAGGAGGTCAAGGCTGCAGTGAGCCATGATAGCACCACTGTACTATAGCATGAGTGACAGAGTGAGACTGTTTAAAAAAAATTGATGAGATTTATGAGACATATCAGTCTGATCAGCAGTGGAAAGTACTTTAGAACTTGAGTCAAGGCCGGGCGCAGTGGCTCATCCCTACAATCTCAGAACTTTGGGAAGTTGAGGCAGGTGGATCATGAGGTCAGGAGATCGAGACCATCGTGGCCAACATAGTGAAACCCCATCTGTACTAAAAATACAAAAATTAGCCAAGCGTGGTGGCATGAACCTGTAGTCCCAGCTACTCAGGAGGCTGAGGCAGGAGAATCTCTTGAACCCAGGAGGCATAAGTTGCAGTGACCCGAGATCGCACCACTACATTCCAGCCTGGCTGACAGAGCGAGACTCTGTCTCAAAAAAGGAAAAAGAAAGAAAGAACTTGAGTCACGAGAACTGTGTCTCATTTCTGGATCTCCAATTACTGGCTGTGGGACCTTACACAAATTGCTTAACTTTTCTGAGTCTTCATTTTTCATCTATAGAAATGGAGGATACTAGTTTATTCTTTATAGAGTTATGAGGATTTAGATTAGTTTTGAGGATTAGATGAGATATTATAAATGAAGTGCTGGCCCAGTGGTTGGTATGTATTATAAATATAAAATATAAACATTCAGATAAACCTGAATTCTGTAGGAAATTGCTCTCAGAAAGCTGTTTTCTCCAAGACAGTGACCCAAAGATGATACAGAAAATAAAATGCAATGGCCACAAGTCTGAGTGTTGACTGTCCTCTAAGTATTTGCAATTTAGAAGGGTTTTTTCCTGCCCAGTGCAGCGGCTCACACCTGTAATCCCAGCACTTTGGGAGGCTGAGGCAGGTGGATCACAAGGTTAAGAGTTTGAGACCAGCCTGGCCAATATGGTGAAACCCTGTCTCTATTAAGAATACAAAAAATTAGCCAGGTGTGGCGGTGCATACCACTGGGGAGGCTGAAGCAGGAGAATCACTTGAACCAGGGAGGCAGGGCCTGCAGTGAGCTGAGATCTTGCCAGTGCACTCCAGCCTGGCTACAGAACAAGACTCCGTCTCGGAAAAAAAAAAAAAAAAAAAAAGTAGAGTTTTTTTTTCCTTTAAAAAAACCAAACCATCAGTAATCTCCATTGCTGAAATTAATGGGTGGCAGTTGCATTAATTTAGGATGTTTACCTAACCTAGGGTGTCCCCTCCTCTGAGGGGAAAAAGTAGATGCCAGGAGAGGTTTAAACCATTAAGTGGCTCCCATACTGGGTGTAGCTGGAATGTACCTCAAGCAGGCACGTCAGTCTACTTCTTTGGCTGTATTTTTGAAAGGTGTGTCAAAGCTTAGCATGGATTGTCTACTCCTGAAGAGCAGGTCAGGAAATTCCCAGTAAGTGACTAAATGAATGAATGGAAAAATACCGCAGTTCCCTGTAGTCAGAGCCTTGCACAAAAGGTAGCCATTACATAGGCCACTATCAAACAGTCATCTGAGAGATTCCCACACTCTTCCTCTCCCCTCTAGACTACCCATCTGCCCCAATCCCTCCCTTGAGCAGCCGCTTCTGTTTTTTCTCCCACTCACAGCAGCCAGCCCCACCGCCTGGTGTATAGCTTGAAGATGGAATGGGAAGACAGGATAGGCAGAAACTGCCCTGCCATAGTTGCGACATCATCCTCGGTTGCATACCTAAGGAAACCACTAGGGTCACCACACCCTGGAGGGGACATCCGCATGATTTATGCCTCGCTTGGGCTTTAGCTTTTATTCCTTTACTTTTGTGTAACTCTGTCATGACCAGTTTAAAGGGCCCAATGTCACGTTCTTGCATTAACAACGAAGGCTACAATGCAAGCCCTGCCGTGTGTGCTTCTTTACAAAAGGTCAAAGTCAAAAGGAAATCTATACCGAAGAGACTCTAGATACTATTTCCAGCTTCCGGGAAGCGCACAGTCGGTACTTCCACGAGTAGAGGCCATTGTCTTACACTGGGGTAAGGCTTGGTATTCGTAGTCCCTTGCTGTGTTCTGCCCATTGCAAACACCAGGGTCAGCGCTGAGCCTCGCCCTTCTCGCTCCAACTACAACTCCCCAGATGCGCCGCGGCCTGGGAGTGCGCACGCGCGTGGGCCGCGGAGGAGGAACCGCGGCACCGACGGGCGGTCTAGTGAGGGAGCTGCTGGCGGCTGGGTCAGGCAACTCCTTGGGAGGCCGAAGCGGGCGGACGGGCGGGTGCTGGGAACCGAGCCTCGACTTGCGGCCGGCAGTTGCCGTGGGTTTGTGAAGAAGAGGTCGGCGGCCCCTGCGGGCGCCAGTCAGGTAAGCCCAGCCCGGTGCTTTCCAGGAAGTCCGTCTGCGGGCGCGGGCAGGGAGTCGCACCGGCCATGGTGGCTGAGGAGGGAGAGGTTGCTGCCCGCCCGCCGCCCGGTTCCGGGCTCCTTCCCGACGGGTCCGTCTCGGGGAGCAGGGGCACGCGGGGGCTGCTTCTGCACGAGCAGCCCGGGGCGGGGGACGTGAGGCGCACTGGGCGTCGCCCGCCGGTCGAGTCGCGCGACCCCGGAGTTCCCGGTGAATCACCCGCGGCCCGTCCGTCCGGGTTCGGGGCCAGCCCCCACCCCTCCCACGGAGCCGCGACCGAGCTGGCTCCCTGCACCCCACCCAGCATCGCCGGAGTACGATCGCACCGAGATAGCACGGAGCCTCCTTCAAAGGCTTCTGCTTGTTGAAAGCTGGGGCGGCGGGCGGCAGGCGAGGGGGAGGGAACCAAAACTTAAGGCACACCCTTTTTGTGATTGAAATGTGGCTGCCCTTGCATTCGCCGTTTTGATCTTAGAATTAAATTCCTAGCTCCCAGGCAGCACAGCTGGATCCGGCTGGGAAGTTTGTTAGTTTGTTTTGAGGACGTGACTCGGTCATTATTTTTTTGCTTGCAGGGGTTGCTGTGTTTCCTTCGCAAGCCTGCATTCTGATTACAAACAGAAATGGGAAACAGCCACAGTTTCTTTATTTTTAATATTTAGTTAATAATCAAATTTCTAACTTGCCCTTGGCCTCTCTTAAAACCAAAAGTCATCTGGTAATGAACCCTGCGGTAAAACTTACCCCAGGAGGCCATACTTTAACAGGAAATAAGTTTGTGGAGATTTAAGTTAGTTACGTGCAGTCTCCCTTGGTTTGTAACATTTTCATGCCGCTTGTGTCTCCTTTTGTGAGAAACCTTCAGATTAATTTTTTTGGCAGATTAAATTAATTAATTGGCCGGTCAAAAATATATTAGGTTTCGAAAAATCGCTTTGCCAAGGCTCATTTACTCTTCCTAGTTTCTTCTTCCTAGGCACCTTTTCACCTTTAAGAATCAGCAATCATAATAGATACAATCCCCTTTCTTACGCATTGCTACGAAATGAAGAAAACGAATTAAAATGTCCCACTATATTTTGGCTCTTTGAGCTTGCTTTGCTTTGCAACTCTCAGAATTTTTAATTTGCTAATCTTTCAAATTAGGTTGTTGGACCAGATGACCCCCAAGATTATTCCACCCCTAAATATCCCTGGTTTTTAAAAGTTCGTTTATTTTGCTCATTCAGGAAACACTGGCCATATGAATCATTCCAAGCCCTACGCTAGACATGAGAAAGAACAAACATGAATTCTTGAGAATGCTATTGACCTACTGATCAATTTTATTTAATCATTTTAAGACTAATTCCTAAGTTTTGTGGTATATCCAATATACCAACTTAAACTATAATTAATAACTTCATCTGAAGTTAAATACTGTACAGGTCAAATCCCGTTCAGAGATTTTTCATGTCTTAATTACTGACTCACTGAAACAAAACAGGTTTGGTAGAAAAGAAAGGACCTGAATGGTGGAGGATGATGCTTTTCAAACTTTAACATGCATAATTCACTCAAGATATTGTTAGGTTTGAAGTAGAGCCCAAAGTCTATATATGTGATGCTTGCTGTTAGAGATCACACTTTGAATATCAAGTGAGGGGAGGTAATTTTAAAGATTTTCTTCTTTCTCTCTTTTTTTTGAGGGGGAGGGAGTCTCGCTCTGTCACCCAGGCTGAGGATCTCTGCTCACTGCAAGCTTTGCGTTCCCCCTGCCCCGCTGGGTTCAAGCGATTCTCCTGCCTCGGCTTCCTGAGTAGCTGAGTCTACAGGCATGCACCACCACGTCTGGCTAATTTTTGTATTTTTAGTAGAGACGGAGTTTCACCATGTTGGCCAGGCTGGTCTTAAACTCCTGCCTTGGCCTTCCAAAGTACTGGGATTACAGACATGAGCCACCGAGTCTGGCCTAATTTTAAAGATATTTTAAGGTGTTTATAATGATAATTTAAATACTTGTGCTGATCACTGATGCTAGATACATAATTGATAGCTTTTTCAAGTCTCAATTTTTAAAAATATTGTAATCCTATTCACTCTAACAAGAACAATTGCCTTCATAAGTTTTTTCTCTTTCTTTCGTTTTCCTTTCTCTTTGCTAGTTTCTCTTTTTTCTCTTTGCTTTTTTTCTCTCTCCTCCTCTTCTATCCTTAATTGTTTTCGTTCACATTAATTTGGCAATTCATGAATTCAAATATGTGTCTTGCCCCATTGTCTGCAAAGCACCGTCTCGGGGTTCTGAAGAATATGTATAAGACATGAGGCCAGGGCCAGGGCTGGTGGCTCTCACATACAATCCTAGCACTTTGGGAGGGCAAGGTAGGAGGATTGCTTGAGTCTAGGTGTTTGAAACCAGCCTGGGCAATGTAGCAAGACCTTGTCTCTACAAAATAAAATAAATTAGCTGGATGTGGTGGTGATGCCTGTAGTGCTAGCTACTCAAAAGACTGAGGCAGGAGGATTGCTTGAGCCCAGGAGTTTGAGGTTACAGTGAGAGGCAATGATTGTGCCACTGCACTCCAGCCTGAGTGACACCCTGTCTCTCTAAAAAAGGAAAAAAAACTCATATATATATATATATATATATATATGAATGACATTCCTGTCTAGGACCTTACTCTCTTTGGGATTAGGCAGATGTACTTATGCATAGTTCACAGCACTTGTAAGAGCCACCTGTAGGGAATAAAAACATGGTAGATATTCGAGAGAGATCTTTCCCAGTTGTAGGAGTGGGGAACAAATGAAGTCAGTCTTTTTTCCCATTCACTGGTCATCTCTTTCCCCAGGCTATACTGTCTGTACTGTTGGAGTGTATATGATATGTCTACATAGAGTATAGTGCAATTCTGTAAGTTATTTGGAACCTGAGATAGCCAGATACATGAACATAATTAGAACTGGATGTGGTGTGCTTCTGTAGTACCAGCCGCTCGTGAGGCTGAGGCAGGAGTATCACTTGAGCCCAAGAGTTCCAGGACAGCCTGGGCAACATAGCGAGACCCTGTCTCAAAAAAACAAAACAAAAGAGAAAATCAATTAGATCTGACCAATATCATACAGAGGATGAGAGGCTGTGGGGATAAAAATATACCTGGATAGAGGGAGGGAAAAAGTTAAAGAGGAAGATTCAGTAAACAGAAGAAAAAAAAGGCTTTTAATAAGGCTTTCTGGTGTCAGTCTGATGTACACTGATGTTTAGGCTGTGTTGTAGCTGGCAAACTATTCTTCATGCTTTTCAGTTGCTCTTAAAGTTAATATGCATGGGCTGTCTTGATTAGACTAGATGAGGAGGGCATTATTCTCTAGGCTGTAGTAATGGCTGAAGTGCTGTCATCCCTTGGTCGTTGATAGTCCTTGCTGACATTTGATTTACATGCAGTTTTAGGTCAGATCCTTTAAAATCACAAATATATGGAGAGAAAAATGGTATAAACAGTAGAAAATTCTACTGGACGTATAAGTGGTCCATTAAGTGCTTATTAAAATTGTAAACAATCAAATTTAATTTGCTGTTTATAAAAAATTAAATATATGAACATACATTCTTGTGTCTATATGTGTCCATAATCCATTAGCTTATTTACAATGATGAAAGAATAGAGATGTGAATAAATCAGAGTGGCACATGATTGAAAATGCATCTGTAATTGAAAATGCATATTTAGTCTTGAGGAGTTTCATTTGAAACAAAATTGTTAGTCTAGATCTTGAAGCAGAGTGCTACTTTGTATTTTTATTGATGTATAATTAACATTCAATAAAATGCACATAACTTAAATATCCAATTCAAGGAGTTCTGACAATTTTATACAGTGTAACTTCTACCAAAATAAGATAGAAAACATTTTTGTTTAAGTCACCCTAGAAAGTTCTCTCACTCACCTTCCTCCAAAGGCAGTCACTTCCTGACTCCATGGATTTCTGACACTACAGAGTTTTTTTGACTGCTCTTGGACTTCACATAAATGGAATCATACCGCATGTGCGTTTTAGTATTTGGTTTCTTTCATGTAAAAAAGAGATTCATCTATGTTGTTGGTATCAGTGGTTTGTCGTTTTAAGTTGCTAAATAGATTCCATTGTACAAATATACCCTAATTTATGTTTTCTTCTTGATGGATATTTGGAATAAGGTTGTTATGAACATTCTTTTACAAGTTTCTTGATAAATACCTAGGAGTGGAGTTACTGGATCACAGGGTGTGTCTGTGTTTAACTTTATTAAAAATCTGCCAAACAGTTCTCCAAAGTGGCTTATACACGAGTTCTACTTGCTCCATACTTTTAGCGTTGCCAGTTTTTAGTGTTGTCAGGCTTTTCAATTTTAGTCATGCTACAGGATGTACAATTGTACCTCATTATGGTTTTAATTTACATTTTTCTGATGATTAAAAATGTTGAGTGCTTTATCATATGCTAGTTGGCTATGGAGTATCTTTTGTGAATTATTTGTTTGAGTCTTTTACCTATTCTTTCACTGAGTCATTCATCTTTTTATTGTTTATAGGAGCTCCTTATGTATTCAAGGTATAAGTTCTTTGTCACATATATAGATATATGTGTTGACAATTTTTTTACACAGTCTCTCCCTTGTCTACTTTCTCAATGATGTTGTGATGAGCAGAAATTTTTATAGAGTCTGTTTTATCTATTTTTTATATTATGGTTAGTGTTTTTTTTGTGTCCTGACCAATAAATTTTTACCTGTGCCCAGGATTGCGAAGAAAGCTTTTTCTTCTAGAAGCCTTATTTTTCTAAGTTTTTCATTTGGGTCTGTGATTGATCTCAAAGCAATTATTGTGTTATGATATAAGATAGGGGTTTGGATTCATTTCCCCCCCATATGGGTATCTAGTTGTTCTAGCAACATAGGTTTAAGAAAAACTCTCTCTTGGCCAGGCACAGTGGCTCACACCTGTAATCCCAGAACTTTGGGAGACCAAGGCAGGCAGATCATTTGAGCCTAGGAGTTTGAGACCAGGCTGGGCAACGTGGCAGAACCCCATTTCTACAAAATACAAAAATTAGCTGGGAGTAGTGGCATGCACCCATAGTCCCAGCTACCTGGGCAGCTGAGGCAGGAGGCTCACGTGAGCTTTGGGAGGTCAAGGCTGCAATGAGCTGTTGTCATGCTGCTGCACTCCAGCCTGAGTGACAGAGTAAGGCCTGTCTCAAGACAACAAAACAAAACCCCTTTTTTTCTTCCATTATATTGACTTGGCATCTCAGCTCATCAACTGAGCTGCTTTGCATTTTAGTTGTGCTTGTATTGTCAGTTTTTTAAGAATAGACCCTGGATCTTAAAAATAAGACTTTTATGCTCCTCTTCCAGTTTGGAACTTGACTGAGATTGATCCAGAGCTAGTTACCATTTATTTCCTGATAGAAGAATGTTAATTATGAATTTGAATTTTAAATGGCTTTTCTGTAGGTTGAATTAATGGAGACAACCTCATTTTAGCAGCAATTGCACTTTTCTTTTAAAACAAGCAGATGTTTAGAAGGAAGGAGATGCAAGCCCAGAGAGATCACCTAGGACTCGAGCACAGCAAGCTATAGAGAGCTTAATATTTTCTTGCTTATTGGCTTGATCTAAATAGATGCAAATATATATAAGCTATGCATCTTAGTTTCCATCTTTTTCATTTTTTGTTTGTTTTGTTTTGAGACAAGGTCTCAATTTGTCACCCAGGTTGGAGTGCAGTAGTGTGATCTCGGCTCACTGCCGCCTCGACCTCCTGTGCTCAAGCAATCCTTCATCGTCAGCCTCCCAAGTATTAAGAGCTGGGACTACAGGTCTGCGCCACCACACGTGGCTAATTTTTGTGTTTTTAGTAGAGATGGGGTTTTGTAATATTGCCTAGGCTGTTCTCGAACTCCTGAGCTCAAGCAATCTGCTCACCTTAGCCTCCCATAGTGTTGGGATTACAGGTGTGAGCCTTAATCACCTAGCCTTAGTTTCCATGCTTCTACTCCATTGTCTGTTCCAATCCTTCATGACCCAATTCCTGAATTTGCCTTGGAACGATTTTTAGAGAGTCAGTTTGGTTATTTTTTTCTTCTAAGTTTATTTGCTGATAGTACAATAAATTGATAACATTATTTTTTAAAGAATGTCACCCCACTCTAATGTAGCTTTTTTCACTTTTCCTCATTTCCTTCTAGGCCTTATTCTTCCACGTACATATTCTTAGATGATTCTAATCATAGAGTGCATGTTGTTTTTTGTTCAGAGATTGAATT
Source organism: Cacajao melanocephalus (assembly GCA_963573385.1). Taxonomy (NCBI): domain Eukaryota; kingdom Metazoa; phylum Chordata; class Mammalia; order Primates; family Pitheciidae; genus Cacajao; species Cacajao melanocephalus. The sequence goes on along the minus strand of CAUYLG010005703.1, from coordinate 139,922 downwards.
GTAACAAGTAAATGCTGTCTCCCATATGTAGATCACCCTTGTTAGTAAAGGCAAATATTAGAGATGGAGAAAAGACAACTGGGGACTGACCAGTGAGGAGTCTTGAATCCTAAAGCATAACTAAAATAGTGGCAGAAAAAAGCTAAGATTTTCAAAGACAGGATTACCCTTCTGTGGAAATGCAGGACAACTTTGGTTTCCTTATTCATTCCTTCCCCCTTTCTCTAATGTATAATAGCTTCAGTGAGATATAACTCACATATCATACAATTCACCCATTTAAAGTGTACAATTCAGTTGATTTTTGTACATTCAAAATTGTGCAACCATCACCACCATCTTGGAACATTTTCATCACACCAAAAATAAACCCATTATCATTAGCAGTTACTACCTATTTCCTCCCAATTTCCCCGGGTCTCCCCCACCCAGCCCTAGGCAACCACTAATCTACTCTCTCTTAAGATTTGCATATTCTGGACATCTCATATAAATGGAATCATATAATATTTGGTTTTTTGTGACTGGCATCTTTCACCCTTGTACGACTCTTAAGAGTTCATTTTGAGCTGGACGCAGTCTCTCACACCTGTAATCCCAGCACTATGGGAGGCTGAGGTGGGCGGATCATGAGGTTAGGAGTTTGAGACCAGCCTGGCCAATATGGTGAAACTCCATCTCTACTCAAAATACAAAAAGTAGCCAGGCATGGTGGCATGTGCCTGTAAACCCAGCTACTTGGGAGGCTGAGGCAGGAATCACTTGAATCCAGGAGACGGAGGTTGCAGTGAGCCAAGATCATGCCACTGCACTCCAGCCTGAGCAACAGAGTGAGACTCTGTCTCAAAAAAAAAAAAAAAAAAAAAAAAAAGAGTTGGTTTTGAAAAATACTGAAATACAGTCAAGGTTCCTCCTCAAATGTGCATCCTTTTTGACTTGTAGAGATATCTGCTCCCTCGGGTATATATGTTCAACACCTACACCTACTCACTAAGGAAGGAATACAAACACACTAAGACAAACTTAGAAACTAAGGTAACTGATATACAGTGATGATAACCCCCTATAAATAAACAGTTTCATATCTGGGCATAACTAAGCATGAACATCATGATAAGTACATACAAGTGAACACAATTCCAGAAGTGTCTGTGAGAAAATGGATAAAAATATAGTAAACTGGAAGAAAATGAGGGCTGGGTGTGTTAGAGTGGATGAAAGTGTGGTGGCAAGTTGAATTTATTAAAGTGTAGGCTCCCGATGTTCAAAAACACTTCCTAGAGCTTTCAGTAAAGTTTTTATAATAAAACCAGTAGCAATTATGTGATATATGTATATTATTTGATATATATGTAGACTTGTAGGTAAGAAGATTGTTGTACTTCCTTAACCATAGCATAGCAATTCTTTTGAGCAGGATATTATTAGTAACAATTATACAGTAGGGGATTTCCATGTGGAAAATTATAACCAACAACATATTTGCATTCCCTGGGTGTGGTGTTATAACTTTTCTTAGGAGCTAAGGAATATTCCCTTGATATGCATCCCAGTAAAGAAAGAGGAAGCCCCCTCAAATGTGTGTAAGTCTGGCTTATATTCAGGCAGCCCTTAGCAAGCATGACAAGATACGATAGAACCCTAAGATTTATTTTCATTCATGCTGGGCTATAATTAACCCAAGTTAGTACTCTTAGAGAACTGTTCTTTTTTTTTTTTTTTTTTAATTTTCCTCTTTAATATGCCCACTGGAGTGCTAGACCAGCTGAGGAGTTGGGGGTCTAATTTCACCGGAGGGAAGGCTAAGGGGCTTAAAACAGTGCCAGTTGTTCTCTGGTGGAGGGCACACTGTATCACTTGGGATGTTGGCCAGTGTCTAAGGAGAGTAGGAAGTGAGATTGCTTGGCAAGGAATAATAATGGGGGTTCAAGAAAAGTGGCAGAGGAAAGGCCAGCATAGAGGGTGTGCTGAAGACTAACACAAGAGTCCAGGAGCACCAAAGGCCTTGCAGAGGCGAAATCCTACATCTGCCTTGGTCCATTTCTGTGTCAGGTTCTGTGATTTTTCTTCAAGAAACTGTAAATCTTAGGGACAAAAGGAGAAAAGCAAAAGGGGGGGGTATGACTTTGAAGTCTTCACATATTTATTGGTATTTCCCAGTGAAATTAGACCCCAACTCCTCAGCTTGTCTATCACTCCAGTGGGCATATTAAGCTGTACTCTTGTGTTAGTCTTCAGCACACCTTCTATGCTGGCCTTTCCTCTGCCACTTTTCTTGAACCCCCATTATTGTTCCTTGTCAAGCGATCTCACTTTCTACTCTCCGTAGACATTGGCCAACATTCCAAGTGATACAGATATTCTCCACCAGAGAATAGCTGGCACTGTTTAAGCTCCTTAGCCTTCCCTCCTACCTCAGAAGAAACTGTTTCTTCTCTTTTACTCCCACTGCCTGAACCTTAATTCTGGTCTAGAACATGAGGGAAGCCTCTGAAGAAATGTTATTTGAACTGGCCCCGGTGAAGGGATTTGAACATGGGAAGGAGTGCAAAAGGACATTTCCTATGTAATGAACCGTGTGATGTAAGGGCTGCAGGTGGAAGGAAGAGCATGGAGGCGTACTTCGGTGTAACACAGGGTGTGTGAAGATCGCTCCTTTCCCTTTACTTTTCTTCTTCTTGCCCTGGCTTCCCTCCCAGCCCTAACTTTTTTCAGCCTGTGCTTTGATCTCTTTGCTTAGTATATACTTCTGCACCCCTCTCTGTCTAGCTAACTCTATCCCTCCCTGACTGCCCATAGTGATCTCTGAATTTCTGTACACTTACAGCCAGTACCATTCTTTTGAAAATATTTTAATATTTTTTTGAAAAAAAAAAAGCGCTTTATATGCATGTCTCATTTTCCCAAATAGAGTATAGTAGTCAAGGTGTTTAAGTCTCAGGGAACACAAACCCACTTAAGCTAGCTTGCTGGATGGTATGGTGGCAGAGCTGGGAGTTGTAGTGGGTTACTGTTGTAAGACCGCTGAGGTCCCTGAAATGACCCAGCTGGAACCCAGAGCAGACGCTTTGAAAGTCTCTGTTCTCCTTCTGTTTGTAGTTTGCATGAGCTCTCTTTGGCTTCTTTCTGTGCCTGTGCTCCATTTTAGGACATTAATTTTGATTTTTAAAAAATAGCATGCATTACTGCGTAATTTATCTTGATTGCTGAGCTTTTTTGTACCCTATTAAATCTTGTGCCTTAGGCCAGTGCCTCCTTTTCTCCCCCCCTCTAGCCCTAGCCCTGTTTCATTCCCTTCTCTACAGACTGACCTTCTGTGCTTTCCCCTTAGCTTCAGCTTCAAGGTGATTGGCCTGTTATGATAGTGCCTCCACACTTGGTGATACCTTATGTCTCAACTTGAGTTTAGTCTCCAGCTTTGCAGATTCCTGGAGAAGAATTGAATTTGTTTGTCCTGGTTAGGCTGAGGGTAGTGACCCTGTACCAAACAGCTGTGAAAGATGGGGCATTGTTATGTTGTTGCTTTGGCTGCATATTTCACAGGGACTGGAGTAAGGGGTGGGTCCCCACATACAAGGAGGTTTGGGGTTGTTTAACTCAAAACATGCTTATTTTGATGTCAGAAGGAAATGACCCTACCTTCTCTTTTTTGGTATATTCCCTGCATCTAGCAGATTGACAGCTAAGAAATAGGTGTATCTCTCTCTCTCTCTTTTTTTATGTTTTTGAGACAGGGTCTCACTCTGTTGCCTAGGCTGGAGTGCAGGTATGATCATAGCTCCCTGCAACCTCTGCCTCTCAGGCTCAAGCAGTCAATCCTACTACCTTAGCCTTCCCAAGTAGCTGGGACTATAGGCACGTGCCACCATGTCTGGCTAATTTTTTGTATTTTTTGTAGACATGGGGTCTCTTTATGTTGCCCAGGCTGGTCTCAAGCAGTTCTCCCATCTCAGCCTCCCAAATTGTTAGGATTACAGACATGAGCCACGGTGCTCAGTCTCTTCTCTTACTTAGCGTCTGTTTATTCCTATGACTGACCATTGGATCATTAGGATTAACTTTTAGGCATAATAGTCAATTCAGAGCAATTTTTTTTTTCCCAAGACAGGTTTTCTCTCTGACATCCAGGCTGGCATGCAGGCGTGATTATAGCTCATTGGAGCCTTGAACTCCTGAGAGCTCAAGCAGTCCCCCTACCTCAGGCTCCCGAGTAGCTGGGACTACAAGTTGTATACCACCACACCTGGCTAATTTTTCAAGTGAGCGATATTTTTAGTACTTAAAATGAATTACTAAAATTTGTGTTATCATTAGGAAATGTTCTAATTTTATAGCAGATTAAATATTTTTTAAACATTGCTTTTTGAAATTTGTTTCCCAGTTCAGAAACAATAGGGGAGTAGAATATTGATAATCAAAGAGTGACAGTACAGTACAACTTTACTGAGTCTGCTCCCAGCCCCATTAGGATATGATAAAACTAAGTACTCACATCATTGATCTCAATGCTGAGTCCCCTTATATTACTTTATTTTATGTTAATTTAGTATCTACCATGTTGCAGGCACTGTATTAGGGGCCGATAATGTAAAAATAGGTCGTTGTCCTCAGAGTGCTTGAAATCTATGGTGGAGATAGATATTTATGCAACTGATTATGGTCTGGTGAGTTAAATGTTGATAGAAGTGTGGGCAAAGTGGTGGTTAGCACCCCTTTTCTATTGTTTTCTTTGTGTATGTCCATCTCTCATTCTTCTAGATTCTCTTTAGTTTTCAACTCTTATTCAATCTCTGCTATTAATTGCTTATATTATGTGGATCAGAGTATAGTATGAATAATATCTCATTTACTTAACATGAACTAAAGAAGTGTTCCTTAAAAATGAAGATAATATTTAATGAAGATAACAATGACTATTAACTAACCTTGATTGATCACATGCTCTGTATTAGGTACTGTTCTAAGTGATTTATATATGTGATCCTCGTTTAAAAAATTAACATATCAATCCCCTGAGATAGTTACTCTTAACTCTTCTCATTTTACAGATGAGAATACAGAGGGACAAAACAATAGTTCAATATCTTGCCCAAGGTTATAAAGCTAGCAAGAAATTGAAAACTTTTTTGTAGGCTATTTAAAATGTCATTTTAAAAATAAGATGTATTGTAATAATTTCTCCTGCCCTTCTTAAATGGAGTCCCTGATGCTCAATTTAGCCAAAATTATATGGGAAATACCGACTTTAGAATTCATTTTTTGCGTCATTTATTGTACCGTGCTATTGAATTGCCTTCTGAGATTGTTGCAGTATATAGACTCTTAAAAACTGCGTTAAATTGTCCCACACTTTTGTGTTTTGTTTACTTGGTAGCTTTTCCTTTCTGTTTTATCTACAGCTGTGGCTTCTTGCTGTCACCTACTGTCACTTAATTTGCTTCTGTTAATGTGTAGTGTCTAGTATCGTAAAACTAAAAACATGGCAAACATTGAATCTTTCTGAAAGGAAGTGTGATATTGTGTAAAAAGTATGGCTTTTAGGCCCAGATTCAAATCTCACATCTACTATTGAAAAATTATGTATCCTTGAACAAGCTCTTAGCCTTTTGAGCCTCAGTTTCTTCATCTGTAAATTGGAGATAGAACTATTTTGCAGTGTTATTATGAGGGGATGTGTGTGATAAAGTACCTGGCATTTAACAGGTATACAAATAAAAGTTGGTTACTTTCTTTTTCTCTTCATTATAATATGATATGGGACATTATCCCTTTATTCTGAGACACTAAAGTAAAAATGAAAGAAATGTTTTCCTATGATGTAATTAAGATATAACCAGTTTTATTTTGTCATTAAAGATAATTGATAGTTGTTCTCATAAGTGTTAATTTTAGAAACATTATCCTGAACTCCTGTTTTGGGTCCTTCTAAGCTCTCAGCAACCTCGTCTCTTTTCCTGCATTATTGTGTTTTACTTGTGTGTGGCTCCCTTCATTTCCCTCATTTGATGTTAAAGGAAAAATGTCCTTAGCCCCCTTTTAAAAAACCTATCCCAAAGCAGACCTTATGTCCTGGAGACTGTGAACCAAGCTTCTTGGCCAATAGCATTGATTTCTAAGACTTACCTTCATTCATCAGTTCTGCTTTCTTCAGCTATTACCAGTCTTAAGTATTAATTTGTTTTTCTTTCTGCCTCCACCTCCCCCCATTTCTCCTTTCTCTGAAACTATACCCAATCCCCACTTGCTGTATGGTTCTCATTATTTCAGTAGTTTTATATGGTTTGGCTTTTTTTTTTTTTTTTTGAGATGGAGTCTCGCTCTGTCACAGGCTTTAGTGCGGTGGCATGATCTCGGCTCTCTGCAACCTCTGCCTCCTGGGTTCAAGCAATTCTTCTACCTCAGCCTCCAGAGTAGCTGGGACTATAGGCATGTGCCACCATGCCCAACTAATTTTTTTTGGTATACTTTTAGTAGAGACAGGGTTTCACCATCATGGCCAGGCTGGTCTCAAACTCCTGACCTCAAGTGATCCACCCACCTTGGCCTCCCAAAGTGCTGGGATTATAGGCATGAGCTACTGTGCCCAGCCTGGTTTTTTATTATATGTTTGTGTGTATTTATCAAAGGCTATATTGTGGTAGTTTTTATCATTTATAGTGAACTCTCCTATCTTAACATCCTGAGGCATTTCTACTTCTGTGCCAGAAGTTTCGTGCCTGCTATCTTGTGCCAATGAAAACCTGTGAATACCCTTCTCCCTTCACTTTACTGGACTACATGCTGCTTCTGCATAGGCAAATACCCCAGCTCATGTCACCAGATTACTTTTTAAAAAACAGTTTTATCAAGGCATAATTTATATGCCCTCAACTTTAAGTGTACAGCTTGATGATACCAAATTACGTTTCCTAGCAAGCCCTCTTCAGTCCTGTCTGTGGTGTGTAAGTCATTTTGCCCTTTCTCTTTGTGTTCCCAAAATTGCTTACGGTGGGTTGTGTGGATGTTGATTGTGGCTGCTGTGTGGTTACTTCCAAGTGCCCTGTCTGTTGGTTATTTTTCAGCTATTCATTCTGGATATCATAGTACCACATTAGGCATGAGGTTTTCTACATTTAGGGCCTAAAGTCGAGATAGTGTCGTTTTCTTGAAGAGCTGACTCTCTTTTGCCCTACTATCAAATGACTGAGAGAGCTCACTTATTCTCTTGTCTTAGGTAGTCAGTTCGTGCTTTTATCCCACCTCATGGGAATTATACCCTAACTCCAGGAGTAACCAAATCTCTTTTTGAGTGGTATTATATTTCCCATCTCCCCCGTGAAGTACAAAATACATTATGCAAATTTTAGGCTTATTCCTCTTGAAAAACCTGTTACAACTACTACTCCCTTTTAATCTGAAAATTCATTGTGATAATAAAGCTTGATATATCTCCAGGCCCCTGAAGTTGGTTAGAGTAATGCCAGTGGTATCTCTAAGTCAGAAGTGTGCTATGTCTCTGAAGGTGCATATGAATGCCTTCACCATGTAGGAGTGAGGCATGGTCCATTGAGGAGCATTCATTCATACCAGGTGGGGCACTGTACTCATGACTCAATGGTGAGCAATGGGGCTAGATGGTATGCCACACCTGACGTACTGTTGACCTATAGAGGAGGAAAAAGAGTAGTCAGGGTTGGAGATCTAGGAAAAGCTTTGGAGACGACAGACTTCGTCTTGAATTGTGCAGAGCTGTGGATAAGGTAGAGAAGTGAAATTTGGGCCTGGGGTAAAAAGGATTGTTGAAGAAGAGTGACACCATTGTGGGAAAACAAATGAGGCAGCCAGGTGAAGGTGAACTTGGGATATATGTGAGGCCTGGAGGAGTCTAGCCTGATTAGAGCAGAGGATTCCGAGTGATTCTTAGAGCAAGTAGGAAGGGGAGTTTTATCAAAATTACCCGAGAAACTGTCAAACTACAAACACTTAACAAGAAACATTTCTAAGTAAAGGAGTAAAATGTTAAAAGCAGAGTTTTAGGTGACTATAGGCAAGATGCATTAGAGCAGGAAAACAGGAGCTTAGAGTCAGTTTGCTTGTCTAGAGCCTGGTTTGAGAGAGGCTTAGGAAACCAGTGTTTTTTACTTCCTCTCTTTATGAGTTTCCAGAAATTTCTCTAGGTCCTCGAACCTTTCCTGGGAAGGGGAAGGGTCAGGGCCCAGAAACATAGGGCTTTGAAGGGCCTGCACAGGATTTCAGAAAGTTGTTTCTCTTGATGTTTCCTTAGGGAAAAAGGTTTTCAGAAAACATACCCCAAAACTGGCCTCGATCCCAGCTTCAGGATTTCAATTAAATAGGGCCTTTGGTCCAAAGCTGTGGAACTTGGGAGAATATATAATTACATATTTCTTAAAATGACCTTTGCTATTGGTTTCACAGATTGCTAGTTTAAAAAAATAAGTGTTCTGAAATTCTAATAGGACTGTTTGATGGCTAATGGTTTCTATTTTTTTCTACCAGTGCGCTTTTTGCTATTACCTGAGTGTGGCATGCATAATTCTAAAGTCAGAGAGAGTATTTGCTATTTTTTTGCACACAGCATCAAAATGCAACAAATGATTGAATTATCCTTTAAATTAAACATAAAAGTAATAAATGCACATAGTACAGAACTTGTGGGTCCTCCTGGATATATAGCAAACACTGAGTGAACCTTTTCCCTTCTATCCTTAGCTAACTAGTTTGTCTCTGGTTCTTGTGGATCGATCCTTCCAGAGTTATTCTCAAGCACTTATTTTTAAAAGTTGATTGTTTAGATTTGGAAGGACCTTGGAGGTCTTTTGTTATCCAGCAGAATTTCTTAAGGTACTAGAAAAAAGTGGGCTACATTTGAGGAATAGATGTGAATGAATGATGGGGTGAGGAGAACCCTCTAAAACTCCTTAAAATATTGCCTTCTGCTGTTAAAGCCTATGAAACCTGTTTCCCAAAGACCTCTTTCCTAAATTCAAAGACCATTTTTCTAACTTATTTTTCTTATTCTGAAGTCTTTTTTTCTAATATCTTTCAGTACTCGTCTCCTCTTGAGAGTCTCGGTTATAAAATTGAATTAAAGGGCGGCAGTAGTTAGATACTTTTAAATTTATTTTAATAAGAGAAAATGAAAGAAAGACCAAGGCAGAAATGAATGTGCTACTTTAGTATTCTTACCACATTGACAAAATTTATATTTAATTTTGTGATTAAAACTATTTTGCATTCATTCCTATGATTTATGATACGTAGGGAATTCATGCTTTCATGGAAATATATCTAACTTTATTGTGGAAATCAATGGGAAAATAGAAAATTAGCTGTATAAATTTGCTTTATTTGGTGAGTTTTCAGGAAGGCATTTTTTAATATGGTCATACTACTTTAATTTTTTTTCCCCTCTACTACTTAGCAACATTGGCTCATGCTTGACTTCATTGTTTACTTTGTTCATTTTTTAAATCTATCTGGTTCTGGTTTTTCAAGTCACTTTCCTGAAGTATTTCAGTTTTTGTATGTGCATATCTAGCATGATTCAGCTTTCGTATTTTTCCTTTTTACTTATGTATTGTTCATCTTGGCAGTGATGAGGGCAAGTCAGTATTTTGTTTCCCCCCAAATGAATAGGTTTCAACCTTTGCCAAGTCTCATCTATTGGCAGTAGCTGCCTCAGGACTGAGGAAGCATCTGTGGTCAGTGGAAAAAAGGCTGTTTGATTTGCTGTGTTTGTCATGGACATGGAGGAGTCACCTATCAGAATCAGGATCATTTTTTGTTCTTCATCTAGCCCAGGAAACTGAGAAGACAATTGACTTGCTCAAAGGCAGAACCCCTAAATCCATAGATCTGCTCCCTCCCAGTTTGAGGTTGGGAGCTCACTAAGTGCTAGGTTTTTTTCTTCTGAAGAATTTTGGTTCTCCCCGGGCACAGTGGCTCACATGTGTAATTCCAGTACTTTGGGAGGCTGAGGTGGGATCATTGCTTGAGCTCAGGAGTTGAGACCAGCCTGGGCAACATAGTGAGACCTCATCTCTGCAAAAAATTTAAAAATTAGCTGGGCATGGTTGGCACACACTTGTAGTCCCAGCTACTCAATAAGCTGAGGTGGGAGAATCACTTGAGCCCAGAAGATTGAGTTATGTAGTGAGTGAGTTGTGATCACTCCAGCCTGGATAATAGAGGGAGACTCTGTCTCAAAAAATAAAACAAAAAAAGAATTTTGGTTTCCTTTGGGTTTTGTTTGTTTTTCCTCCTCTGGTGATAATTGAATTGTATTAACTATGTAATTTGTCACAGTTTGTTATAGAGCATGGAGAAGGACTTCAGAGTAATCAATCAAGGAGTCAGAGGTACAGAAAGTTCTTATTCTAGCAAAAAAAGGGAGCTTGAGTTATATAATCCAGCTAAAATTAAAAACTTAAAAAAAATGTATTTGTAAGACTGAAGATTTTTCCATTAAAATTTAAAAATGCACTACTGGCTGAGCGCAGCGGCTCACACCTGTAATGCCAGCACTTTGGGAGGCTGATGCCGGTGGATCACTTGAGCCCAGGAGTTTGAGACCAGCCTGGACAACATGGCAAAATCCCATTTCTACAAAAAAAAAAAAATACAGAAATGAAAATTAGCCGGATGCAGTGGTACACACCTGTTGTCCCAGCTACTTGGGAGGCTGAAGTGGAAGGATTGCTTGAGCCCGAGAGTTTGAGGCTGCAGTGAGCCATGATCGTCTAGCTTGGGTAACAGAGCGAGACCCTGTCTCAAAAAACAAACAAAAACCAAATCTAGTTTGAAACCCAGGAAATTTGGAAGGATTGAAACAATAAAGATAATACCTTTTGTTCTCTGCGTAGCATTCAGCTTGCTCTCAGCATGATTTCTTTTAGAGTCGGCCTAGTTTATTTAAGGTTTTATATGTTCATCAGTGCTTACTAACTTGGTAGATTAAGAAAATTTTTGCAAGAGGAAGGGTGAGTCATGGTGATACTTCCCTTTAGGGAGAGAAAGAGAGAGAAAGAAAACCTTCAGAATCAGAATAATCTCACCATTATGCACTTGGAATAGATTCAGCATTTTGATTGACGGCTGAGCACTGATAAATCTTTCCCTGTAAGCCACTTCATATCATGATTGATTTTGTCCACAGTAGGACTGGTAGAAGTCTCTTTTCAGCAGAGATAAAGAACTCTGTAACCTTATTACCGTGAGAGAATTGTTTGTATGATGTCATTTCTTTTTAAAGATATTTTAAAAGATATTTTGAGTTTGCAGCAACTGGGAAAAAACCATTTCCCAGTCTACGCAGTCTATTAAACAAACAAACCAAAAAATTAAAAACTGAAAAACGTTTGGTGCTGAGAAACTGGGTATGCTAAGGATGTGGCTATTTTGGCATTCATCTTTGGTACGCACAGAGTGGGTTCCTCCTTAATCTTGTCCTGTGTCTCTGATGCTGCGGCTCCACTAAGAAGAAGAAAAAGAGGAGGTGGGTTAGGACTGGGAGCTGGTTTGCTACTATTAGTCAGAAAAGGAAGTGGGGCACCTATAAGAGAGCCAAAGTCTCTCAGCAGGGTCTTGTTGAAAGATTGTTTTTGAAGTGGTATGAATAACCTCTTAAGTATTTTCTTGTAATAATCATGGAAATTATCTGGCTGCTTTCTACTTTAAGGTAGTCTTCAGTGACCTCTTCTAATTACATCTCTTTATTCTAGCCCCAACAAGTTTTTCTGCACTGCCTTCAGATTTCAGACTTTATTTTCTCTGCGATCTATAGATTTCATTTTTTTAAAATGTAAAGTGGCATCAGTAGCAATGGCAGGAAAGACAGGCCTACATTACAACCCATACGTAGGTTGATTAGTTTCCATGGGTCTTTTACACAGAATGCTCAACCACTATTTTTTCAAACTACTGTGTGCAAAGCAGCTGTCTCACTTAGCTGTGCTAATGTCTGAGTCAAAATGCCACAAAAATCATTATTTAAAGTACTGTCTTCTAGGCTTCATTGTATAGAAGAGTCAGTGAACCAAACAGAAGGATAAATTTAGCACCCAGTGTATTTCCTTTAAAAATGTCTTATCAGCCAGGCATGGTGGCTCATGCTTATAATCCCAACACTTTGAGGGTCTGAAGCAGGAGGATCACTTGAAGCCAAGAGACCAGCCTGGGCCAAGCAAGACACCATCTCTATCCTCCTCCATTTTCTATCAAAGTTATCTACATTATATACAACTAAAATAAAATGGACATTTTTAGAAGTTAAATATGTGTGTCACTACAGTGCTTTGAATGTGGTGAGCATGGCTATGGTTTGAATGTCTGTACCGTCCCAAAATTCATGTGCTGAAACCTAATCACCAATATGATGGTATTAGGAGGTGGGGCCTTTGAGAGGTGAATAGGTTGTGAGGATAGAGTCCTCATGAGTAGGATTCGTGCCTTTATAAAAAGGCCCCCAAGAGCTGCCTTGCATTTCCACCATTTCAGGACACAGCTGTAAGGTTGTATCTGTGAATCAGAAAGTGGGCTCACACCTGACTCTAAATCTGCTGGCATCTTCTCAGACTTCTTAGCCTCTGGAAATTGTGAGAAATAAATTACTGTGGTTTACAGGCTACCCTGTTTATGGTGTTTTGTTATAGCAGTTGAAAGAGGCTAAGACAGACATTGAATATATTTTTTGTTTATAATTAGTGTTATTTAGAATTATAAAAAGGAAATGACCTTATGAGAGTCTTGAAACTCCCTTGCTTCTGAGGAATGTGCCACGTTGTTCCTGACAGGTATTCATACACAGCCCCACCAATCCCAGGATTACATAGATAACTTTCTTTACCTCAGCCTTCTTCATCAAAGAGAATATTCCTTAAACCAGCAGAGATGAAACTCAACCTTAACATTAAATAAAAAGATGTTTTGAATATTAAAATCTCCAGCCTGAAATAACTTATTGTAATGTTGTTTCCAGATTAATTCTGAACCATGTCCAAACAAAAAAGAAAAGGGAATGTCAATTTGAGTTTTTTTAAGTGAAGTAAATTGAAGCAGATACTTAAGAAATTGTTGGATAACGAACCATATCCACTTCAAAAGATTACATGGATGTTCATCCAAAGGGAATATTTTTATCCTAACTACTATTATCTAATATGTATCAACATTGAAATATTTTTATTTAAAAGTAAACATATATAATCACCAAAAGTTTTCTTCAGCATGAAAGGATGATAAGACTACCAGTCAATATCTGCAGCAAAGGCATAGCTGAATTTAATGCTTACTGTAACAAGGAAGAGCAATCAATGCTGGCTAGACACAGTTTCTCTAAGTAGAACAGGGCAATTTCTTATTTTGGGAAATTGTGGAATTCAGGGATTGGCAAACTTTCTGAGGCCGTAGTGGGTTAACATAATCTGTAGAAGTATGACTATGATTGGCTGGCACTCAGAGAAGTGTTTATTGGAGTATATTCCTAATTAGCTGCTTTCAGAAGTTGGGAAGCTGTTGCAATAGCCCAGTTAAGAGGAGATAATGACTTGGATCAGAATGGAAGGAAGCAATGGAGATGGTAAAGACATGACATTTTAAAGGTAAAACCAGCAAGATTTGCTGGGTGGATCGTGTGTAGAGTGTGAGATAAATCAAAGTTAACTCCAAGACTTTTGGCCTGAGCAACTAAAGAATGGTGTTGCTGTTTATTACATGGGGAAAACATGACAAGAGGAAATTAGGAGTCTGTTTTGCATGTTTATATTTGAGAAACCTGTTAGCCATCCAAATGGAGATTTTACCTGGATAGTTATTTACAAGTATGGAATTAAGGAGAGAAGTCCAGATTGGAGATATAAATGTAAAAGTTGTCAGCATAGGAAATCACAAAGGCAGTGAGTATAGAAAGAGAAGCTGTCCGAGGAACTGAGTACTGGGGGCACTTGAACATTTGAAGATGGGAAGATGAGGAGGAACCATCATAGGAGAATGAGATGGGGCAGTCAGGGAGGAAGGACTAAGAAAAAATGATGTCCCTAAAGCCAAGTGAGGAAAATGTTTTATGGCCAGATACTGTGTCAAATAGGTCTCCTGAGATGTAGACTAAAGCGGCTCCTGCCTGTAATCCCAGCACGTTGGGAGGCCTTAGCGAGCAGATCACATGAGGTCAGGAGTTCGAGACCAGCCTGGCCAACATAGTGAAACCCCGTCTCTACTAAAAATATATAAAAAAATTAGCTGGGTAAGGTGGCTGACACCTGTAATCCCAGCTACTCAAGAGGCTGAAGAAGGAAAATTGCTTGAACTCAGGAGGCGGAGGTTGCAGTGAGCTGAGATCGCACCACTGTACGTCAGCCTGGGTGACAGAACGAGACTCTGTCTCAAAAAAAGAAAAAAAAAAAAAGATAAAGACTAAAACTTGACAGTTGGATTTGACACTGCTGGCAAGATTAGTTTGGGTGGAGTGCGTGGTGGGGATAAAAGCCAGATTTGAGAATATTTGAGACAATAGGAGGGAGAGAACTTGGGGTACCAAATATAGACAATTATTTTAAGTTTGGCTGTAAAGCGGAGCCAAGAAGTATGGTAGTGTCTGGAAAGGGATGTGAAGTGGAAGGAGAGTTTGTGTGTTTTTATTTGAGATACATGTTACAGTCTGTGTGCTAATGGGCATGATCCAGTAGAAAAAGAGCACTATTACTGGAGGGCTGTTGTATAAATGAGTAGGGATGGGATCTGGTTCTAAGAGACAGGATTGGCCTTAAATAAGAGACTGGACAGTTTATGCATAACAGCAGGAGGGAAGGTAGAGTGTAAGGGTACAGGTGTGGTAAGTTTGCAGACATGATGAGAACTTGGGTGTCACTTTATGATTGCTTCTATATTCTCAGTGAAATATTAAGGTAAGGTCATCAGACAGTGAGGGGTAGGCAATATTGAAGGTTTGAGAAAAAAGAAGTAGAAGAAAGTCATCTAAGAGAGTAGGAGAGTGACTAGACTAGGATTTGAAATATTAGAATTATTAGGCAGTATTCTTTGACATTGGTGGTAAAATTTTAAATATAGCCAGTCAGTTCATGTGTTTTTTCTCTGGCTCACCTGCCACCCTGGTGCTGGTGAGAAGTAGGAAGAGTTAATTTTAACAAGATGTGGAGTTTTGCCAGAGGAGTTCCAGAGAGACAGGGTCAAAGATGTTGAGAGTTATGGAGGGGCACGCTTATTGGTGAGGATGACTTGGAGGGGGTGATGACCATGGGATGTGGAGCTGAGGTAGGATGAGGACTGGACTGTGAGAAGAAAGAAGGTCAAGGAACTCGTCACTGTGATTCCCAGGTGCCAGATTCATGACTCTTCAGCAGTTTGACCAGTAAGCATTGAAAATATGGGAAAGAAAATAAGAAACAGCAATTGTGTAAATTTCTTGTAAGGCATGACAAGTTGTTGGGTTATTTCACTTTTTAGATTCAATGCTTTGCCAAAAAAATGATATCAGAAATGGCATTAACAAAAAGACATGTTCTTTGCTTTAGACTGTGAATATGTTTAAGGATAGCCAGCAAATTTTTTATTTAGTAACTTTTGTTTGGTTGATTTTGTTTAGTTAGTCAATTATCATTATTACGGGTTTAGTCATAAACTGTTATATTAGGACCATTCACAGTGTGGATCTCAAAACAGACTACAATGAAAATGTCAACCAAGAAAGTTTTTTTGAGACAGAGTCTCATTCGGTTGCCAGGTTGGAGTGCAGTGGTGTGATCTCACCTGACTGCAACCTCCGCCACCCAAGTTCAAGCAATTCTTCTGCCTCAGCCTCCCAAGTAGCTGGAACTACAGGCAAGCACCACCATGCCCAGCTAATTTTTCTATTTTTTAGTAGAGACAGGGTTTCACCATGTTGGCCAGCTGGTCTCAATCTCCTGACTTCGTGATCCGCCTGCCTGGGTCTCCCAAAGTGCTGGGATTACAGGCGTGAGCCACAGCGCCTGGCCCAAGAAAGTTTTATTAAAGCAGGCTTAGAAATATAGTTGGTTCCCAATGATGACCCAGGATAAAAAGCAAGAAAAAGAAATACGGATGGCATAGGGCAGTGTTCAGCTCCTCAGGAAAAAAAATAGGTGTGGAATAAGAAATGTTATTAAATACTAACTGAAATTGACTTAGAAGTCATCCTTAGCTCAGCTCTTGTTTTTATCCCGTACAGCCAACTGCTCTGTTCCCAAAACATACCATGTTTATCTACTTCTCTCCATCTCCATAGTCACAACTCAAGGCAAAGCCGCTATCATTTCTCACTTAGGTTGCAGCACAGTCCTAGGCTGAGAAAGCTGCTGGAGACCTTAGGTCCTAGCTCAAAAGTCGTCTTTCAGAACAGTCTTTCTGAACCACTTAAGAGTAGCCTTCCTGATCCTTCCTACCTCCACAGCATTGTTTTAAGTTTCCTTCCTTGTAGTAGTTATTGCTGTCTCATATTACTTTCTTCCTTTATTTATTGGTTTTTGTCCATATGCCACCTTTAAAATAGAGCAAGGAATTTGTCTGTCTTGTATACTGCTTATGCCTGTCATCTAGAACAAGTAATTCATTGTGTAGGAAATGTTCAAAAATATATGTAGAATAAACATTAAGTATATTGAAAAACAAATATTCATCTGGGAATATTGAGATCAAAAAAAAAAAATCTCTGATCTGGTGAGTCTTGGAAGTTCAGCACCCAGGGATCCTAGGAGAAACCGTGAGGAAAAGACAACATAACATAGTCTTAAGCCTAGCACATCTGAAGAGAAGGCCTGCAGCACCTGAAGTGAAGTTAACCTGAGGCCTGGTGTCTCCTGAAGATGAAACTCATTTGGTTACCTTTTAAAAAAAATTAGATTTTCATCAGGACTTATATTTAATTTCAGGGATCTGATGATGAGATATTTTTGTTTTTAACTGGGGGAGATTAGACACTCGAAAACTTTGAATACTAAGCTAAAATGAGTTGATACTTAGGGAAGAAAAGGTGAAGAAGGGGCTGCAAAGGATCAACAGAAGTATCAGAAACTCATTTTCAGCCCTCCTTTAGTTGTGATAAGGGGATTAAAATTTAGGAGCAAGAGGACACTAGCTGGAGGAGAAAGAGGGAACTACCAAAGAAGGGAAAGCAGAGATTGATGTATGATCCCAGTATATCAAATTTGGCTTAGCTGTGTACTACCAGGTACTATACCTGGTGATAAAAACCCAGTGAGGAATGAGATCTAGAAGAGATTCTCTGCCTTTCAAGAGCTTTACAGTGTCTAGTGAGAGAGATAGGTGAAAGACTAACTCCAATACAGTATAATTGTTAGTTTAAAGTAAGTTTGAGGGGTGTCTTTATGGAGCAGCTGAGCAGCCAGCTCTGGGATAGGATTTCAGGTGATGGCCCGCAGCTTTATCTTTACCGAGACACAATTTCAGTCTGCCAGTAGTGTCTGATCTCTTAAAAACTGGCCCATAGCAACCATACCCATAAAAAAGACTTACACGTAAGCCAAAATAGCAATTTATTAATATCTAGTTAGGAAAGCTACATGAATAGCCGATTTTTAAAATTTGTTTTGTTTTTGTTTTTTTTGAGACGAGGTCTCACTCTGTTGTCCGGGCCAGAGTGCAGTGGCGCGATCTTGGCTCACTGCAACCTCTGCCTCCCGGGTACGAGCAATTCTCCTGCCTCAGCCTCCTGAGTAGCTGGGATTACAGGTGCCCTCCACTATGCCCAGCTAATTTTTTGTATTTTTAATAGACATGAGGTTTCACCATGTTGGCCAGGCTGGTCTTGAACTCCTGAACTTGGGATTCATGCACCTCAGCCTCCCAAAGCACTGGGATTACAGATGTGAGCCACTGCACCCAGCCAAATAGCCAAAATTTTAATTAGAAAATATCTTGGTGAGCATTGGGAAGAATAAGAGGAAATAATTGGTTGGTGAAATATTGCCTTCTTTCTTTATTATTTGTTTATTTTTTAAGACAGGGTCTCACTCTGTCACCAGGGTGGAGTGCAGTGGTGTGATCACAGCTGACTGCAGCCTGGACCTCTTGGGTTCAAGTGATCCTCCCACCTCAGCTGGGACTACAGACGTGAGCCATCATGCCTGGCTAATTTTTTATTTTTTGTAGAGATGGAGATCTCACTATGTTGCCCAGGCTGGTCTCAAACTCCTGGACTTAAGCGATCCTCCATCCTATATTGCCCAAAGTGCTGGGATTTTAGGCGTGAGCCACCACACTGAACTTTCTTTAGTTATGGTACTGTCATTTTATAGTAATTTGTTCCATCTGATTTTCTGGGAAACACTCTTACCATTATATGTCAGTATTTTCAGTTACACCCTTAAGTTTTGAAGTTACCGATGCACAATACAACATGTGGTTATAATGGATATATATATAAAGGTAATGGCAACATCAGTTTGGGCACAATGTCTCATGCCTGTAGTCCTACTTACTCAGGAGGCTGAGGAGGAGGGATCACTTGAACCTGAGAGTTTGAGGCTGCGCCCCTGCACTCTGACCAGACTGAACGAGGCCCTGTCTCTTAAAAAAAAAAAAAAAAAGATGGCAACATCAATAAGGAAATCATTAATTTTGCCTGGGTGTGAGAATGGAGACCAGGGAAATTTTCAGGGAAGATACGACATTTTCAGCTAGGTCTTGAAGAATATGTGAGGTTCAGTTGAGGATAGAGGTAGATGGGAAGGAATGCATATTTTTCTAGAGATGGGGAACATAATAAGCAAAGGAATAGGGAGGCCTGACGTTTGTGGCCTGTTTGGAGTATAGGCTATGTGATGGAGAGCAGCAGGAGGTAATACAGGAACGCTAGCTAGTCAGGACCAGATTCTGAACTGTGTGTCTCATGCCGAGGAGTTGGACTTTCTCTTGTAGGTCAGGGATGGGCAAACCTTTTCTGTAAAGGGCCAAATAGTAAATGTTTTAGCTTTGCAAGCCATCTGGTCTCTGTTGCAGTTATTCAACTCTGCCACTGTAGCACAGAAACAGCCATAGGCAATACAAAACTGAATGAATGTGAATGTGTTCAAATAAAACATTTACAAAGAGAGGCGACAGGCTGAATTTGGCCCGCTGTAGTTTGCCTAACCCTGTTATGGATAATATGAATTATATAAGGCTTTTGGACCAGAGAACAACCTGATCACATGTATGCATTAAAGAGAGATAACCAGAATCTGAAAACTGAGCCTGCCCTATAGAAATGGTGGTGAAATGGAGGTTAACAACTCATGTATTGATAGAGTATCTCTCTGAATCAGTGATTCCACATTTTTAAAAATACAGTCAGTGTTGACACCTTACTCCCTATAAAAATATAAAGCTTGAAGAAGATAAGTGGAGATTGGCTGAATAGCAGAACACTGCTTCTCAAACTTACATACAGATCCCTTTTAAAGGAAAAAAGCTATCAGGCCTCCTGGTGTTAACTGACGATCTTTACAAAAACTAAATTGTTATTGCAGGAGAATTTGGTACTATTTCATTGCAAGTTCTCTTTGAGTTCATTGTGCCTTTCCTGTCACTTGCTGTGTGTAAACTTTAGACTCCTTTTTTTCTATGTTTGACTCACAGAAAAGCATTTGTCTACGTAGTGCCCTGTAACCTTTATTTTGCACAAATGCATCAGTTAGGTATTAAGGCTTTCTCTGTATTTGTTCAAAACAATTAAAGCAGTTCTACTAGGTGCTGGTGCAGTGATAAAAATAAATGTAAATATGGCAACTGAAATCCCACAACATTGCTTCTTTTTAAGTGATCCAAAGGATCTAGAATATGGCTGTTAATTTTTAGAAATTATTCTTATAGAAAGCTAAAATGTAAAACTCTTAGCAAAATGAGATTGCTGAGATTCCTCTAAAAAATTAGCATGGTCCTGGAAGTCCAGTGTGAAAAATAAGGATTCTAGAAATAAGTAATAAATGAACAGGAAGATGGTAAATAGATGAAGACTTTTGGCCTAGAATATTCCAGGAGTTTCTTGATGTCCTTGAGTATAGCCTCCACTAGCTGAAGTCCAATGAAGCAGTAGGTGAGTGGAAAGAAAAGCAGTAGCACCCATGGACTCTGGGGAATATTTAAACAAAGTTCTTCAGCCTTTGAAGAATTTTGAGTAAGACAAGATAGAGTCTGCTACAACAGTATGAGACGTAGTTTCAGAACTGATGGGGGAGGACCTCTAGAGTAGTAGATCTCATAGTTCCTGACCAGCAGCATCAGTGCCACCTGGGAGCTTATTAGAAATGCAGATTATCTGTCCACCCCAGATGTACCCAATCAAGAAACACTGGGGTGGGCCTAGGAATCTGTGTCTTAACAAGCCCACCTGGAGATTATGATGCACTCAAAAACAGGAGAAACACTGCTGTAAAAAGTGAGTTAAGAGGCAGAATTAAATAGTCTGAACATACCAGAATTCCAAATTAAGAATTCTTAAGTTTTGCCTAACTTACCTGGCAAAACTTGCTAATTTACAAAAAGTTGTGTTTTTCTGAAATGATCATGAGAATGCTACACCTTGAAAACTGATTCCCATATTCTTGCGCAGTGTAATTTATGTTTTTTACTTTTTAATGAAATACATTTTACATTAGCTTAGAGATTAAAAGTTTCTGAAGACAAAGTTCAGATTTAAAGTACTTTTCTAGCACACTGGTTTCACCTCTTCATTATTCAGAATTTGTTCCCCTTCTAGAAGACAAATGTCAAAGGACAAGCAAGAGAGACTTGTCATCATAGGACTTAAAAGAAAGCAAAACACTCCTTCTAGAACTTCCCTTCCTAAGCAGTTTTTGAACTCCTGCTGGCAGTTGGAACATTGTCAGTGCACAAATGGTCTTCAATAAAGGATGAGAGTTGAGAGGAAAGGTATAATCAAGTTAGAGAATCTGAGAATGGGAACATCTGGGGAAAGAATGCTAGTAGTGGCTGGCTGTGGTGGGTGGCTCACGCCTGTAATCCCAGCACTTCAGGAGGCCAAGGCAGGCAGACCACTTGAGCCTAGGTGTTTGAGACCAGCCTGGGTAACATGGTGAAACACCATCTCTACAAAAACTACAAAAATTAGTTGGGCGTGGTAGCACATGCCTGCAATCCCAGCTTCCTGGTAGGCTGAGGTGGAAGGATAGTTTGCTACCAGGAGACAGAGGCTGCAGTGAGCCATGATCGCACCATTGTACTCCAGCCTGGGTAACAGAATGAGACTTTGCCTTAAAAAAGAAAAAATTTTAAAAACGTGGTAAGTTTTCAGCATTGTTGGGTAGGATGAACAACAGTTGTTTGCTTTTTATTGAAGCAGAATTGAAACTTTGAAACTTTGGCGTATTACCCAGAAGTTCTTGCCTCATGGCAAAATTCTGTAATCTGAATCTGAAGGAAATTTATTTTCCATTGCTTTGAAAAACCTAGCTAAAGAAATAAACTTCCTTAAAAATGAAAAATACTTACATTCTCTCCTAGAATATACCATGATAAACTTGATAAGAATTGGAAAAAAAAATGGAAGAGATTTGTTGCATATAACCAACAAAAAATATATTAAGAGCATTTGTTTTTTTTAAAAAAAGAAGTCAGTATAAAAATGGGCAAAAGATTCTTCACACAATAAGGACCACATTGGTCAATGGACATAGGAAAAGATGCTTAACCTCATCATAATTCAGCAAAATGCAAATTAAAACCACAGTGAAAGATGACCAGAATGGCCAAATATAAACTCTCTGATAATAGCAACAATGAGCAAGGATGAGGAGCAGTGTGAATTGTCGTATACTGAATCTTCTGGGAACATTAATTCATGCAATCATTTTGAAAATAGTTCGGTATTACCTAATAAAGCTGAGTATATAAGCATACCCTTTTCCCAGCAATTCCATTCCTAGATTTGAACGTCAGAGAAATTCTTACACATGTGTACCAGGAAATAGGTAGCAAGATTGTTTATAGCAGAGAAATAGAAGGGAGAGAGTATAAGTAACTTAAATATTCATTTATATGATAGAATATTATATAGAAATGAAAGTAGTGTAGCTCTAAGCATCAACTCAAAACAATAAACAACATCAAATGAAGAAAGCAAGTCACAAGGGTGCATACCCTGTGAGTTTGTTTACATAGCATGCAAGAAAAGGGGCAGATCTAAATCTGTTGAGGACATGTACAAATAAGGCAAAACTCTGAGGAAAGCAAGAGAATGATTAATTCAAAATTTGATAGACTGGCTACTTTTGGAAGGGGAGATGCAACTAGAGAAGTGAACATGAGGTTATTAGTAATGGTTTCTTTTTTACGATGGGCAAGTTGTTCATGGGTGTTTGTTTTATTCTCTTATCAATACTGTAAACAAGCTTTGTGTGCTAGATTTTATTTTGGGATTAGGAGAAGCAATATATTGGAGTAAGCTATTTAGTCTCTCCACGGAATGTAGAATGTCATGTTCCAAATTTGCAGAACCTGGGTGGCATATAGCATTGCCTGCCTTTGCCCCTGATAATCTCATTTCTATCGTATTGCCTATCAGAGTGCCCTGTTAGAATGACCATTGAATTTATGACCTGTGTACTGGGACATTCTTGAAAGTAAAGTGAAGGATGCACAAAATAATTAAACTTTTATCTCTTTGTATTTTTAAATATTCATAAGAAAATTGGCGTATATACTGTAAATTTCAAAAATATATTAAAGCACATTAAAAACTTTAAAAATATTATCTAAACATTTAAAAAAATAGCATGAACTAAATTATTCTTGGTACATAGTCATATACTTTTATCGGTTCCTTACCCTTATCTGTCTGAAATACCATGTCATTGGTATTTTTATAAAAAGAAAAAACTTTTTAGTAGTTTTATCTTTAATTTTTGTCCCTTAAAATTTTCACCTTCTTCAAAATTACATTTTATGGTTAATATATTTGAAAGTGCTGATATCTTCCATTAAATCTTCTCTGCAGACTGTATTATTTTTAATGGAGAAAATACACTATAAATACACTTGTAAGCTTGCTATTTATTTATTTAGACAGGATCTTGCCTTGTTGCCCAGGCTGGAGTGCAGTGATGCAACCGTAGCCCACTGCAACCTCAAACTATTGGGCTCAAGCAATCCTCCCACCTCACCTTCCCAAGTAGCTAGGACTACAGGTGTGTGCCACCATGCCCAGCTATTTTTAGAAAATTTATATAGAGATGAGGTCTCACTGTGTTCCCTAGGCTAGTTTCAAACTCCTGAGCTCAAGTGATCCTCCTACCTCAGCCTCCCAAAGGTGTTAGGATTACAGGCGTGAGCCACTGTGCCTGGCCAAGCTTGCTGTTTTAAAGTTGGAAGTACAAAATGGAGGTTTAACAAACAGTAATGAAAATGATAATAATTTGCTATAAATAAATAAATAAATAACCAAGGTAACCAGTAAACCAGAAGAGGTGCCAGTAAAACAGGTGTAAACCAGACCTGTCTTGGGCAGTTACACAAATGCCTGCAATGCAATATCTGCATAAGCAAATTCTGTTTATTTGCTTCTTTTTTTTTTTTTTTAAGATTCCAGGATGCTTTTTTTTTTTTGCCATGATTTTCTATTTCCTCCATATTTTTCAGAACAAATGCATACCATGTATCTTCTATAATGAGAATAAACCAACAAAACTGTACTTTCTCCTTCACTTTAACTGGCTCCTAGCTCTACATTAGAGATACTTATGCTTGACCTGGGATAATAATTAAAACCCAGTTGTATGCTTTCCATGTATTCTGGAAAACATTAGGACCTATGGTAGATCTGGTCTCAACATCTCCGCATTAAGTCAGTGGTTCTCTTTCCTGGAATTAGAGATTAGCACATCAAGCTAAGCATGGTGTCTTGTGCTTACAATCTCGGTTACTTGGGAGTCTGAGGCAGGAGGGTCACTTGAATCCAGGAATTCAAGATCAGCCGGGGCAAGACCCTGTCTTGATAAAGTTTTGGGCACTCTGGATGAAAGCACAGTGCCCAAAGAAATAGTTGCCTTGCACTTTCTGAAGATAAGCAGTCTTCCATTTCCCATTTGGCTGCCATAATCCACAAAGCTGACCTGTTGGAATGAATGGCCAACGTTGAGAATACCTGCTAAGGAGACCGAGGCTGGTGGATCACCTGAGGTCAGGAATTTGAGACCAGATTGATCAGCAAGGTGAAACCCTGTCTCTACTAAATACAAAGATTAGCTGACTGTGGTGGCAGGCACCTGTAGTCCGACTCACTTGAGAGGCTGAGACAGAATTGCTTGAACCTGGGAGGCAGAAGTTGTAAGTGAGCCCAGATCATGCCACTGCGCTCCATTCTGAGTGATGGAACAAGACTCTGTCTCAAAAAAAAAAAAAAAAAGGGGGTGGGCACGGTGGCTCATGCCTCTAACCCCAACACTTTGGGAAGGTGAGGCGGGCAGATCACGAGGTCAAGAGATTGAGACCATCCTAACCAACGTGGTGAAACCTCGTCTCTACTAAAAATACAAAAATTAGCTGGGCGTTGTGGCGCATACCGGTAGTCCCAGCTACTTGGGAGGCTGAGGCAGGAGAATCATATGAACCCGGGAGGCGGAGGTTGCAGTGAGCCAAGATCACACCACTGCACTTGCACGTCAGCGTGGTCATGGAGTAAGACTCCGTTTCAAAAAAAAAAAAAAAAAAAGACATAGGACAGCCAAAGTTGAACATCATCTTTCCCCATTGCTGAGGTACATCAGAAAACACCTTGTACCCAATGTACAATAGAATTCTCAGTCTCATCCTTGTTAAATGAATATCCAATGCGTGTTCTTCTTCTCTAGATCTGCTCCAAAAAATTAATTTCATATTGAGCGTAATTGATAAAGTTGTCCTTGAAAAGGGCTCTTCCCTAGATTCTGTACTCTAGATCTTCTTGATGATAGCTTAATCTCCGCATGGCTTAACAGTCCAGTGTGCTCCAGCTGTTCCAATTCAGGGAGCTGGAGTTCATCTTTATGTTCCTGAATTATCTGTCATGAGGTCCGAACTCTACAACCCCATGGGGAGCTTCTCAATGGCAAACAGAGCTTCCCTCCCCCGACTACTTTGCTTGTTATTGAACTTAAGGTGGTTGCTAGTCAAGTTGCTGTCAGACTTCTGCAGTGAGCCCACCTTTCTAAACATAGTTTGAACAGTTCCATTTATAAGAGATGGAAACACATCAAAGGAGCCTCAAAATGTTATTGGTTTGCAGAAAAAACATACTAAAATATTAAGTTACAAAAACTTGAGGGAAGGGGTATTAAAGGAAATATATCAGACTGAAGTACTGAGTATTTTGCAGTGAAGAAAAACATAACCAAATCACTAAGTGTAAAGTTTATTTATTTCCGTAGGTAGTAGGTACTTTTTTTTTTTTTTTTTTGAGACAAGGTCTTGCTATGTTACCCAGGCTAGAGTGTGATGGCACGATCTCAGCTCATTGCAACCTCCACCTCCTGGGCTGAAGCCATCCTCCCACTTCAGCCTCCTGAGTAGCTGGGACCACAGGTGTACATCACCACACCTGGCTGATGTTTCATATTTTTCACCATGTTGCCTAGGCTGGTCTTGAACTCCTGAGCTCAAGCGATCTGCCTACCTCAGCCTCCCAAAGTGCTGGAATTACAGATGTGAGCCACTGCTTCTAGCTCTGTACTAGGTATATTTTATGAGACAGTGTGTACATACATATGGCTGGAATATACAGAAATCCTTGGTTTCACCTTTCCTATAGAACAGTCCTGTGGGATCAGCAAATGATGAGGTCTTTGATATATGCCAACCTCTGTGTCTCTAGAGCTTCTATTAACGTGCTTGTTGATTAACCTCATATCTGTCCAGGAGAGATCACACAGTAAGGAAATGGTGAAGGTCCTTTCCCACAGTCAGACCCTTCGACCAACGTTATTAATCAGTGGGTGACATATCCCAGCATGATTTTGAGTATTTTGCTGAAACATCTTAAGAATGCTATATTGTTTTCCTTTAAAAACCTCAGAAAAATATTTTCAGATGCATCTTTTAAAAAAAAAATTCTTCCTAGTGGGAAGAGACTACTCCTTCCATATGGAATGTATATCCCCCATATATTAATAATGAATCATATTGTTCTCCTAAACAATATATAGTAAAACAAATGTGCCTTAAACATATTGTGCTGAAGCAAAATATTCTGGTAAAATAATTTAAAAGCCATTGATGGAAAAAGTTTTATTTTGGCACATAATATAATTTCTTTCCCCCTAAAATTCAATTACTAGAAATTCTAAATTCTATCAAGTGGCTGCCTTAATGGATTTGAATTTTGTTGTATCCTTTCCCTCTTTTCTCCTGGTTGTTTTTTTTTTTCTCAACCCAAGGCAAAAGGCATTGAATGTTTCATAAACAAGAATAGTATGTGATATATGATCATAGAACATATGACACATGGAAATTACATTTCACTTAAGAATTAGATCTAAGTAGATGGAGATGACTTATTATTTAAAATGTTTTTGTTTCTTCTCTCCATAGCTTTAAGAAAAACTAGAGATCACTTCTGACTGTACTGAACAGCAAAAATTAAGTGACTTGATACATTGCATATCATGGCACTGCCATTCCGGAAGGACTTAGAAAAGTACAAGGACCTTGATGAAGATGAGCTCCTTGGGAATCTATCAGAAACAGAACTGAAACAACTGGAAACTGTATTGGATGATCTTGACCCAGAGGTACGTGCTAGTTGATAAAGAGAAATGAAATAACTTTTCAAATTCTTTGAAACTCAGTAGCTGCGTGTGAGCTTTTTCAGACTTTTCTCTGGCACCTTCCACCCTCTCCTTTTTATCCAAATCAAGTCGCTTTTGCTTCCTCTCCATTTCCCCATTTCTGCCTCCATATGTTTACTGACATGACTGTTCTAAACCACTCCAGTATCCTTATTTTCAAACATCTCCTGAAATTTTTTCTCCTCTAAGAAATTTATCTCCTCTGTGCAGGAAGGGGTATTTTTAGCACAGTGCAGCAGATGATTACCTTTTTGATATACGGCAACCTCTGTCTCTTCAGAGCTTCTATGCCAGGTGGCTTCAGTGTAGAATGCCTCTAAAAGGTTCTTCATGACCCTAAACCTAACTGTCACCTTTCTGAAAGATACTGACCAAATTAAGTAAGTTTCCAGTCATTGGTAGAATAGATTTAAGTAACTTCTTGGCAATACAGCAGTCTACTGTGGAGCAGACTTGAATGTATGTATGTAAGCTTTAACTTGCAAAGGGCACGTTGTTTGTCTTATAAATTACACAAGGCTAAGATAGACGCTCATAACCCTTGACTTGTTATTCTCTGATATGTTGGGGAATGGGCAGTGAGGGAAGAGCCTGAAGGTCTTGAAGGTAATGGTTGTTTGCTAGGCTTCTTTTCTTTTCTTTTCTTTTGTTTTTTTTTTGTTGCCCAGGCTGGAGTGCAATGGTGTAATCTCAGCTCACCACAACCTCCACCTCCCAGGTTCAAGCGATTCTCCTGCCTCAGCCTCCTGAGTAGCTGGGATTACAGGCATGTGCCACCACGCCCAGCTAATTTTGTATTTTTAGTAGAGACAGGGTTTCTCCCTGTTGGTCAGGCTGGTCTCAAACTCCCGACCTCAGGTGATCTGCCCACCTCACCCTCCCAAAGTGCTGGGATTGCAGGTGAGCCACCATGCCTACCCTAGGCTTCTTTTCTTTACCACATTTATTTATGCCAAGACATTGATTTTAAGTACTCTCTCAGGACTGAGATGGAGTTTGTTTTATAACATTGTTCTTGTTACTGGATGATGTGTCTATACCATAGATCAAATCCCTTAACCATAATTGCTATTATAAGGAAAAGTTCCCAGTACATCTGCGTGGAGGGGCATTACTCAGGATAACAGTGCTGTTTTTATCACATTACAGCAGTATCTTCTGTAGGCAGTTCATCTATTAGGCATACTTGAATCAAACAATTTTGGAACTGGAAAAAGTGGTTGGGTGTGGTGGTTCATGCCTATAATCGCAGCAATTTGGGAGGCCAAGGTGGGTGGGTCACTTGAGGCCAGGAATTCAAGACCAACCTGGTCACTGTGGTGAAACCCCATCTCTACTAAAAATACAAAAATTGGCTGGGCGTGGTGGTGCACGCATGTAGTTCTAGCTACTTGGGAGGCTGAGGCATGAGAATTGCTTGAACCAGAGAGGTGAAGGTTGCAGTGAGCTAAAATTTTACCGCTGCACTCCAGCTTGGGCGACATAGCCAGACTCTGTCGAAGAAGAAGAAGAAGAAAAAGAAGGAGAAGGAGAAGGAGAAGGAGAAAGGAAGAAGGAAGAAGGAAGAAGGGAGGGGGAGGGGGAGGGGGCATAAGACTTTATCTAGTCCACAGTTTCTCAACCTTGACACTATTTACTTTTAAGGTCAGATAATTGTTTGTTGTAGGGGGGCCATCCTGTGCATTAGAGGGATGTTTACCAGCATCACTGGCCAGTAGCACACTCCCCCTGTTTTAAAAAGTTCTTGGGATGTTGTTTTTATCAGGTTTGATAATGGATGACAGACACTGAAACTATTGCCTTGAGATAAGAGTTTATTACTTACAGTTCCAAGAGCAGGAGGCACACCATGCCACACATGGGCACATGGGGAAACACTCAGGTCGGTCAGGAGGCAAAAGGGGCAAGGAACAAGCATGGCCCAGAGTCTTTATTGTGGTTTCCTAGGAATGAATGGGTGAGACAGAATAGGCAAGTTTGAACAAGTTTAGGACTAGATAATTTGAATAATTTTAACAGGCTCAGGGCTGCGTAACTAGTCTCTAGTTGTCCATTATCTGGTTCTGGGTGATTTAGGGGTGGGGAAATACTGGCTTCATAAGAGAGAATTAAATAAAAAAGAGGTGGTTGGAAGAATTGGTTGGTTTGCATATGAAAGGTATGCTTGGGGGGTGGATGGGAGGGTAGTGGGGAGTAGTGCTCTCCCTAGCTAGCCCTGGAAGGAGTGGTCTCTCCAGGATTAGCAAGGCCCCAAGATGTCAAAGCATCATAA
The DNA here is from genome assembly GCA_963573385.1 of Cacajao melanocephalus. NCBI lineage: Eukaryota > Metazoa > Chordata > Mammalia > Primates > Pitheciidae > Cacajao > Cacajao melanocephalus. Next base: position 110,843 of record CAUYLG010005703.1, on the reverse strand, counting down.
AACTCAGAAAATAAAACACATGACTTTTATTTCTTTTTAGAGGCCAGTTCTCACTTTTCCTCAGGCTCAAGTGCAGTGGTGCAATCAGCTCACTGTAGCCTCGAACTCCTGGGCTCAAGCGATCGTCCCACCTCAGCCTCCTATGTAGCTAGGACTATAGGCAAGCACCGCTATACCCAGCTAATTTCTTTTTTGATTTTTTTGTAGAGACTGGGTCTCATTATATTACCCAGGTGGAAAAACATGATTAATACTCCTCCCCCTGAGTTGACAACCAAAAATGTCTCCAGACATTGCCAGATGTCCTCTAGGGCACAAAAACACTCCTGATGAGAAACATTGATCTAGTTCATGCCCTCTGTTTTACAGATGGAAAACAGAAATTAGGTAACTTGACTCAGTTATTAAAATTAGGGAGAGCTGAGACTAGATCCCTCACTGTCTGATGGATACCTGACAGTCTAGCAGTCTTTCTGTTAAACCACAATGAGTCTCCTCCCAACTCATGCACTGTGGTATCAGTCTGAAATCTGATGGCTTATTTTTTTTTTAATTCATTTATCTTACTTTCGATGGCCTGCTTCTTGTGTGGGGAGGTTTGAGTTCTAACCTCTGAATGTGTTTTGCAAAGTCCCCAACCCCAGTTACAACTCCCCTAACCTCAATACTGTTCGTTGAGACTAGGAGAACAATGATGTTTATTGACAGCCCCTGTTTGTTGGGTGACATGTTTTTGGAAAGCATTCTGGTAAAGAACCAGGTAAGAAAAAAGGTCAAGGGTAGTAGCAGCTACTTCAGCCAGAGAAACACCACTGTAACTTACAACATCTCAGGAAGTAGGTTGAAGGTGTGTGTGGTACCTTATTATATTTTGGAGGACTATTTTACTGTCCTTCTGCTGTATTCAGTGTACTTGTTTGCTAACTCATTGTGTTTTTGCTAAAAAAAAAAAAAAAAAAAAATCTATCTCCAGAAGACAGGCAACCTAGCAAAAGCTTTTTCCCCCCAATGCTGGGAATATATTTTACAGCAAAATTACACTGCAAGAGAGAAACGTGTCATTTTTAATGACAATCATATTAAAGAAAATTTTTATCTGATAAGTAATTATGGTCTATTAGCTTTCTTGATTAGAATGTATTTCTAAAGAAGCTTGGTTCATGGGTTTATAGTCTCTAAAAACAGTTAGCTGTCATTTAGTTTGTGGTCAGACTGTTTTTGGCTGAGCATGGTGGCTTATACCTGTAATCCTAACATTTTGGGAGGCCAAGGAGAGAGATTTGCTTAAGGGCAGAAGTTCCAGACCAGCCTGGGCAACATAGCAAGACCTTGTCTCTACAAAAAAAATTTTAAAAATTAGCCGGGGGCATGGTGGTGCACACTTGAAGTTCCAGCTACTTCAGAGGCCTAAACAGGAAAATTGCTTGAGCCCAGAAGTTTAGGGTTGCAGTAAGCTATGATCACACCACTGCACTCCAGCCTGAGCAGTAGAGCAAGACCTAGTCTCCCAAAAAAAGAAAGAAAAGGCTTTCTAAGTACCCAGGATTTCAGCTACCATATTTAAAACTATGTGTCACATGGGCTTGAACAGGCAGGTAGAGTAGTGCAGCTTCCATAACCACCACAATGAAATAGCAATATATATATCTGTGTATTATCGATGGAGAAGGAAACTAACTTTTTATTAATTTGCCTTAATGAGAAACTTTCTTTAAAAGCATTCTGAAGTCTTTATTCAGTAAATATTTGGGGGCAACTTGTAGATCCCAGGTACTATACTAGGCTTAGGAATACAAGAATGAGCAATACAAATATGATTGTTGCCCTCATGATGCAGGCTGGTAGGAATAGGATTAGTTCGACATTAATCGAATAATTATACCATATTACAAGAATGGTAAGTGCTGTACACTGTAAGAGCTTATGATGAGAGGTTAAGAAAAGCTTTCCTGGGGAGATGGAGCTGCAATCTGAAAAATGAGTAGCAAAAAGGAATAGGCAGAGCATTCCTGGGAAGGGAGACCACACACATAGAGGCTTGGTGGTAGAAGGAAGTATGTGGCAAGTATAAGGGAGAAAAAAAAAGTCCAGTGTGACTGGAATGGAGAGGGAGTGTGAGATGAGGCTGTGGTAACAGACTGAGGGGCTGGTGGTGAAGGATAAAAAGTACCAGGCAACTGATCCAGTTGGGAAGGTAATGTAATAATCCCAGCAAGCTTGGATCATAGCTTGGAGCAAAGTCATAATGTTGGAGCTAGGAAAAAGATGAATGAGTTCTTCAGGAAGTAAAAATGAGTAGGACTTGCAGGTCGATTGGAAATGGATTCCTCATGTGTAGTTCCTCTCTTGATTTTTGTTTGTTTGTTTGTTTGAGATGGAGTTTTGCTCTTGTCACTCATGCTGGAGTACAGTGGTGTGATCTCAGCTCACCGCAACGTCCACCTCCGGGGTTCAAGTGATTCTCCTGCCTCAGCCTCCTGAGTAGCTGGGATTACAGGTGCCCACCACCACACTTGGCTAATTTTTGTATTTTTGGTAGAGATGGGTTTTACTATGTTGGCCAGGCTGGTCTCGAACTCCTGACCTCAGGTAATCCACATGCCTTGGCCTCTCAAAGTTCTGGGATTACAGGCATGAGCCACCGCACCCAGCCTCCTGTCTTGATTTCTAAGTCTAAAGGCTGAAATTTTATATTTCTTTTTTATGGTCCCATAAACAATTTTGTATTGCAAAATCATACTTGGTACAGAGTTAGGAATGGACCTCCTGTGTGTTTCATCTTTGTAGTTCAGCTTTCTGTGTAGTAGGTACCATTACATAAAGGGTAACACAGAGGTGAATTTTATGAAAATTATTATGTATCTCAACAAATGACCACAGTTGAAGTGCTGTATTTCCTAGTTATAAATTGAGTATTTTCTGTTAACATTATCCATATAAGATTACCCTTTATAATGAAAAATTGTCTTATACCACTCATGAAATTCAGTGCCCCTGCCGATATGGGGAGGTTTTGCAAGAGGGCTGGCCCTTTTGTGTGATTTCTGTGGCTGCCTCCCATTTTCAAAGCAAAGATATACCCAGAAATATGAGACAAGGCAGTATCACGATACTCTTTGGCTTTTTACAGGCAAAAGGATGGTGCTCACTTAGTCTAGTCAGCCGTTGTGTTTACTGGGTGTAGTGAAAATTAAGGGACTACAGGAAACAACTTTAATCTATCACCTTCCACCACACCTCGCTCAACTCTAAGTCAGTTCATGCACTCAATTAGGCTGTACCCTCGTGGAAACCCAGGAACATAGCTCTTTCTATGAGTATCCCAGGGGTACCTTGGGGCATGTGAAGCAGTGATAGTGATTGTTGCAAGTACATCCTAGTGCTCACGTATATATGTATGCATACACACAATATTTCACATTGTGTTTAAACAGAAGTAAATATTAATCTGATATTCTATATGGTATATATGTTTTAATCATGAAAAAGTCTATACAATGAAACAGAAGTCATAAAGGAATATCACGGGTAGAGTCATTTTACACTCTTGTAATGGAATTATTCTCTGTACATATATATACACTGAGCAGTTATTAAGCATTAATAAAACTTTTTAAACTTTTAAGTTCAGAGACACATGTGCAGGTTTGTTACGTAGGTAAACTTGTATCATGGGGCTTTGTTGTACAGATTATTTCATCACCCAGATATTAAGCTTAATACCTGTTAGTTATTTATCCTGATCCTCTCCATCCTCCCAGCCTCCATGCTCTTCTGTGTTCCAGTGTGTGTTCCCCTGTATGTGTCTGTGTGTTCTCATCATTTAGCTCCCACTTATGTAAGTGAGAAGATAAGATATGTGGTTAATAAAACTTTTTTATTACTATCCCAGGACACTTAAAAACTAAAGAGTGTTTCTTGCCAGTAGAATCTTCTCTGAAGAAAATGTTCTATTAGAAAATGTAGGCCGGGCGTGGGGGCTCACGCCTGTAATCCCAGCACTTTGGGAGACTGAGACAGCCAGATCATCTCAGGTTAGGAGTTCAAGACCAGCCTGGCCAACATGGCGAAACCCTGTCTCTACCAAAGATACAAAAATTAGCTGAGTGTGTGACAGGCGCCTGTAATACCAGCTACTTGGGAGGCTGAGACATGAGAATCACTTGAACCCAGGAGGTGAAGGTTGCAGTGAGCTGAGATCGTGCCACTGTACTCCAGCTTTGGGGACAGAGGGAGACACTGTCTCAAAAAAAAAAAAAAAAAAAAGAAAAGAAAATATACTAATGTATGTGCCTATTTTAATAATAATGTAAGTGAGTTCTACCTAATAAAAAAGAAATTTCATGTTTGGAGCACTTGTGCGTTTCTGTCTTAAAATTCTGCAATGAAGTATTTAGTGCCTATATCACAGTCCAATCTATAATTCTTTTTTATATGGGTAATCTATAGTAGCATATAGCATTAACATTGTTATTAGTCATACTGGCTGATTCATTCTCTCTGGCAGAATGCCCTTCTGCCTGCAGGGTTCCGGCAGAAGAACCAGACATCGAAGTCTGCCACAGGGCCATTTGATAGAGAGCACCTCCTTTCATATTTGGAGAAGGAAGCATTGGAGCATAAAGACAGGGAAGACTATGTGCCCTACACTGGAGAAAAAAAAGGTAAGCCTAGAATTTTGAAGCCATTATGTAGTAACACTGATTTTTCTTTTTATAGGTAGGTATGGAGAAAATCATAGTTTTAGAGTTACATCATTGGTAGCCTTAAAGATATGATACTGTTAACTTAAACATTTATTAGTTTAGACACTTTATTTACATTTTTCATCAAGTTGGCAAATAAGTTTCTTCTTTTTTTTGTTTTTTTTTGGTGTTGACAGGCAGGGACTAATTTTATCTTTAATGATGTTAGTGAGGTTTTATTACACGATGATTTTGTATAACATTCTTTAATTCTCTACTATAACAGATCTAAAAGTGTACTGAGGGAAACTTTTAAATCCAGTGGTAGATTATAGACTACAAATGATAATTCATCTATTTAACTACATTCTTTAAAGAGGATTGCCATAAAACAGTTCATGCCATAATTTCAAAGACTTTTTTTTTTTTGAGATGGCGTTTCACTGTTATTACCCAGCCTGGAGTGCAGTTGCACAATCTTGGCTCACAGCAACCTCCGCCTCTCGGGTTCAAGTGAGTCTCCTGCCTCAGGGTCCCGAGTAGCTGGGATTACAGGCGTGTATCACCACACCCGGCTAATTTTTTTGTATTTTTAGTAGAGATGGGGTTTCACCATGTTGACCAAGCTGGTCTCCAATTCCTGACCTCAGGTGATCCACCCACCTCAGCCTCCCAAAGTGCTAGGATTACAGGCCTGAGCCGCCGCACCTGGCCCCAAAGACCCTTTTTTAAAAGCTGTTCTATAGCCATCCTTATTTATTCATGGTTACGATCACTAATGCTTCATAATCAGTACTTCTGGAAAATTTTTCTAGTCCAAGTCTCCGCCATTGCAGTGTTTGAGCTTAGGTATCCTCAGTGGAGTCTGAGTACAGCTGTGTTTTTAAAAGTTCTATATATAATAATACTTAAATGAAAAAGGATAAGTTGCTTAGCTTTCCAAACAGGTCAGAATACAGGTTGGCCTAAAAAGCCAAATTTTACATTCACTCTTATTTGGAATATTGTGCATAGAATACTGGGGAGTGATGGCAGCAGTAGCAGAGCTGAAGATCAGCTCCTGCAGGCACCATCTTTATGTCTGAATTCATACTAATCCAGGCAGAAAGAATGGGACTTGGGCTTTTTATTTGAGAAAGAGACCCTTCTCAATAATTTTGGCCGGAACTATGTCACATAGCTACCCCTTAGCTGCAAAGGAAGCAGGAAAGTTCATTTTAGCCCTCCCACCTCTATAGTAGAGGAAGGCTAGTAAATGGCTCTTGAGTAGATAAGCTGTAAGCTCTGCATCTGACTTTTCCAAAATTTATCCATCACCCCAGCCCCTCTGCTCTTTCTTTAGAGATCTCTTCTCCTTCATCTCTTGTTAAGGATCACTGTCTTTGCTACTTGTATTAGTTAGGGTTCTCCAGAGTAACAGAACCAACAGGATGTGAGGGGAGAGAAAGAAGTTTGTTTTAAGGAGGCTTTTTTTTTTCTTCTTGAGACGGAGGCTTACTCTGTCACCCAGGCTGGAGTGCAGTGGCATAAGGAGGCTTTATAAATTCAAAATCTAGCAGGCTGGAGACCCAGGGAAGATTTGCTCTTCTTATCCAAAGGTAGTCTAGTGACAGAATTTCTTCTTACTTTGGGGAGATAAATTTTTGTTCTTTTAAGGCCTTCAGCTGATTAAATGAGGCCCAGCCACATGATGGTGGTTATTTGGCTTTACTTAGAGTGCACTGATTTAAATGTTAATCTCATCCGGAAAAAAAAAAAAAACCTTCATGAAAACATTTGGAACACTGTTTGACAACAAAATATCTGGGCACCATGGCCCAGCCAAATTGACACATAAAATTACCCATCACACTACTGTTAGAGGTGGAAATGTCATGTCCCTCAGGTGTTTGGGGCCAGAAAAAGAGTTCAAAACTAATGCAGAGTTTTGAAGTATGGAGAATCACAAAGACAGGCGGAGGCATCTGTTTCTTTTTGTCACAGAAAAGACTACTGGTTATATTTCTCTGTACAGCCATACATATATCAGTGTTTATAGCTTTAATCCTACTTAAGTAGGAGAACATAATTTTGTGAGAAAAAATATTGGTTGATCACCTTTTATTATTCTGCTTGTTTCAGGTGGACCCTGGGAGTATAATTCAGAACAGGAATGGAGGTAGAAACAAAGGGAGAGATGTGAGAAAAAGAGATGTCAGAAAAAACTATGGAATTTGGGGACAAGAAGGAGAAAAAATAAGAGAAATGAAAGAAAGCTACATTTGTCCCAGCTAACCCAGGAGGCTTCCTAATATGCCCTTGTTTCATAATCTCCAGTTACCTAGGAAAATATCTTGGAGGATTAGAGGAAATAGGAAAGAAAGTAGAGAAGAATTACGGAAAATAAGAAATTACAAGATAGAGGTGAGGAATATGGCTGACATTAGGAAAAAGTGCTGTATCCTCAGCTATGGTAGAATATCTTTATCCCCTTATGTATCTTTTAAAATTTTATTTCTTACTTTAGGTTTTAGATGAGTAAGAGTAAATGGAAGTAGTTGAACAAGTAATTTTACATTCACAATCAGTGGTTTTTCTTTATAGTACATTCAGTGTTTTTACTGCCTCTTTTAGCTACATATATCTATTAAATACTATTTATGGATAGTTCTGATGCAGTGATTAAGATGATAGAATTTTTAAAAAATAATGAACTTCTTATTGCTTACAGAAAATGCACAGATCATCTGTGTATAGCTCAATGAATTATAAAATAAACACATCATGTAATTACCACTCAGGTAAAGATAACATCATTGGCCGGGTACAGTGGCTCATGCCTATAATCCCAGCACTCTGGGAGGCCAGTGTGGGTGGATCACCTGAGGTCAGGAGTTCGAGACCAGCCTGGCCAGCATGGTGAAAGCCCATCTCTACTAAAAATAGCTGGGTGTGGTGGTACACGCCTGTAATCCCAGCTACTCAGGAGGTTGAGGCAGGAGAATCGCTTGAACCCAGGAGGCAGAGGTTGCAGTGAGCTGAGATCACGCTACTGCACTCCAGCCTGGGCGACAGAGCTGAGACTCTGTCTCAAAAAAGAAACAAAAAAAAGGTAACATCAGCACCCACTGAAGGCCCCAACATGCTTCTTCCCACTTTTCCCTTCTTCTTCCCAAAGGTAATCACATAGTGTCTAATACAGTAGATTAGTTCTGCCTGTTTTTAACTTTATACTGATGGAAACATACAGTCCAGGCATCTGGCATGCCTATGACATACAGTTTTTGTGAGGAGCAAATTTGTTTTATTTTGTTCTGGTTTTTAGAGATGATGACTCATTCTGTTGTTGCCAGGCTGGAATGCAGTGGCACTGCAACCTGGGACTCCTGGGCTAAAGGAATCCTTCTACCTTAGCCTCCAGAGTAGCTGGGATTACAGGCACATGCCACCACACCCAGCTGAGGACCAGATTTGTTAATGAGTACAGTGAAATCACTGTAAAGGATCATGTGGGAGATGACTGCCAAATAAGAGATTTTCATTCTCTGTCATGGAGTAGTGGTCCAAAACCACGGGATGAATTTGTGAGTTTCATTAATCCATCTGATGGAAGCGCGTACTATCAGATGAGGTAGAATCAAGACTTACAGGCCATGTCACAGTGCCATAGACCTGAAGGAGGGCAAATTCCTCTTCAGCAAACAAGCAACTTAGGCTGTAAAGCTCTGCTTTGAAATATTGCAAAAGCCATCTCTAGTGTTCTGAAATCCACCATAGACTCTCATCTTTAAAGCAGTTAGCCTTGGTTATCCTTAGTCATGAATATACCTTCCTTCTCTTCATCTCATCTCCAACGTCCTGGTCACATTCCAGAAGATCCTCAGAGTAATTCATCTATGTCCTTTAGAATACTTCCCATCAAACTAAATCTTAATCTCCTCCATAGCTCCAAAAATTCAGAAGCTTGTTTTTTAAAGATGCCTCTCCTATGACTGTGACCTGAACACCTGGGTTGAGTCTCAGCTTTTTAACTTAATAGCTTATTTTAATGGAGGTAGACTTTCAGATTGAGGATGGCTTCTCAGACAGTAGAGTTTTTCCTGGTTCTTCATAAAAGTTTGCAAACCTACCTCTATTGAGAAACAAAGGCATTTTACTTTTTTGGTACACTTGGATTAGTTAGAATCCATAAGATGTTCTCTTGGTCTCTAAACTAAATGATTTTCATTCAAAGATGACTGGCCTCAGGGAGCAGTACCTAATGGCAATATTAGCCTTCTGATTAGGGAATGCTATAGCAATGTCATTCAGTTCCTTGAACTCTTTCCAAGTTATATGCCAAAATCACATAGTGAACTCTCATCACAACTTAATTATTTTAAAGGATCTATCAGATGACTGTTTATTTTTTTTTTTTTTGAAGATGGAGTCTCACTCTGTCACTTAGTCGGGAGTGCAGTGGCCTGCCACCACACCTAGCTAATTTTTGTATTTTTAGTAGAGATGGGGTTTTGCCATGTTAGTCAGGCTGGTCTTGAACTCCTGACCTCAGGTGATCTACTGCCTTGCCCTCCCAAAGTGCTGGGGTTATAGGTGTGAGCCACTGCACCTGGCTGACTGCTTAATTTTTTTAAAAGCAAAAACTTGGATCTCGTGGGAAGAGCTGAAGCAGGCGCTCCTGGATTGGGGCAGCCCGCTGCAATCCATGGAGGAATCTGCTGCCGAGCCACCATCATGCCTGGGCATTTACAGGAAGGCTTTGGCTGCATGGTCACCAACAGATTCGACCAGTTATTTGACGACAAATTGGACCCCTTTCAAGTGCTGAAGGCAGTGGAGAACAAGTAAAAAGAAGCCAGCAGGGGCAGCGTTGGGGGCCCTGGGGCCAAGAGCGCAGCTCAGGCTGTGGCCCAGACCAACTCCGACGTGGCAGGCAAACAGCTGGGCAAGGAGTCCCAGAAAGACTGTGAGAACCTACTGCTCCTCAGTGTTGGTGTGGTTGATAAGAGAGGAGACACAGCCACACGTGGCACTTAAGAAAGAAGGAATAAGATGAGTTGAAAGAAGACCTGATCAACAACTTTAGGGTGAAGGGAAAGTAATTGATAGAAGACCAGAAAGGCGACCACCTCATGAATGAAGATTTGAAAAGCCACTTGAAGAAAAGGGTGAAGGAGGCAAATTTTCAATTGATAGACTGATTATTGATGGACCTATTCAAGGTTGTGGTGGTCTTGGAAGAGGTCGAGGGGGCCATGGACATGGAATGGGCCAAGGAGATGGATTTGATTCTCATGGCAAATGTGAATTTGATAGGCATAGTGGAAGTGATAGATCTTTTTCACATAACAGTGACCTAAAGCATGAGGACAGATGTAGAGGTAGCGAATCTCACAACTGGGAAGCTGTCAAAGATGAATTAATTGACTTGAATCAATCAAATGTGACTGAGGAAACACCTGAAGGTGAAGAACATCATCCAGTGGCAGACACTGAAAATATGGAGAATGAAGTTGAAGAGGTAAAAGAAGAGAGTCCAAAAGAGATGACTTTGGATGAGTGGAAGGCCATTCAACATAAGGACCAGGCAAAAGGAGACTTTAATATCCAAAAACCAAATGAAGGTCCTGATGGGCAGTGGAGAAAGGTATTTGTTTTTCAGAAATCAGAGTGAAGAGGCTCATGCTGAAGAATCAGTTATGGACCATCATTTTCTGGAAGCCAGCAAATGATGTAACATCTCAGCTCGAGATCAATTTTGGAGACCTTGGCCACCCAGGATGTGGCAGGGGAGGACAAAGTGGACATGGGTGTGGTGGGCACCCAAACCATGGCAGCAGGACTGACAGGTCAAGTGCTTCTGCTCCTGATGTGGATGACCCAGAGGCATTCCCAGCTCTGGCTTAACTGGATGCCATAAGACAACCTAGTTCCTTTGTGAACCCTTCTGTTCAAAGCTTTTGCATGTTTAAAGATTCCAGATGGCTAAGAAATTAAAAAAAGAAAAAAGAAAAACGCTGTCATTTGTACCATTCACACCTAAAGACTGAATTTTATCTGTTTTAAAAATGAACTTCTCTTGCTACACAAAAGTAACAAATATGGTACTCAGTTTTATATTTAGGAATGTATTGATAGCAGGGATGTTGTCATAATTTTTGGAGACTATGCATTCTTCTTGAATACTTTTGTATTGCTACTAGCAAATATGCGTTTCCAAACTTGAAATATAGGTGTGAACAGTGTGTACCAGTTTAAAGCTTTCACTTCATTTGTGTTTTTTAATTAAGGATTTAGAAGTTCCCTCAATTACAAACTGGTTTTAAATATTGGACATACTGGTTTTAATACCTGCTTTGCATTTTCACACATAGTCAACTAGGACATGTTAAACTTTGATATGTCAAAATTTTTGCTGTGTGGAATATTAACTATATGTATCTTAACTTAGTTTTAATATTTTCATTTTTGGGGAAAAATCTTTTTTCACTTCTCATGATAGCTGTTTTATATATATATATATATACATATATATATATATGTATATATATATATGCTAAATCTTTATATACAGAAATATGAGTACTTGAACAAATTCAAAGCACATTGGTTTATTAACCCTTGCTCCTTACATGGTTCATTAGGTTCAAATTATAACTGACTTACATTTTCAACTATATTTACTTTTTAAATGCACAACTTTCCCATTTTAAAATCTAAACTAGACATCTTATTGGTGAAAGTTGTTTAAGCTACTTATTGTTGGTAGACACATCCTGTCAAGTGAAGTAGTTTTGTAGGTATTGGTTTTTCCCCTCTTCTGCCAGGTTGGGTGGAATACGTTGATTTGGCCAATGTGTAATATTTAAACTTTTCTGTAAAATAAAATAAAGTTAAATAAATAAATAAAGCAAAAACTTAGGAACCACTAAAAGGATTACTTACCTATCATTAGACTGACTATGTTCTCATAATCTGAGACTTACAATTAATTATACTTGTCATTTTTTTTACTTAAAGGCACTCTCTGTTTCTGGATCCAAAATTATATATAATTGGCCAGGACGGGAAGGAATGCTCATGAAATTAAAAGTTGTACATTTTAGGGTTTTTCCTTTTTGATCAAGAAAAAACTATATATTCATGGCAAATTTTATATTTCTAGATTACTAAAAAATGTTTTTTAGAAACCTAATAGACTAAGGACACTTGAGAGTTATTATATGTAGATGCATTAATAATTTCATCTCATGATTTGTGAAATGATTGTTTATATGTTTTACCAAATTGAAAGCATATCAATATATGAGAAGAAGAAAATAATCCTAATTAAGTGAAGCAAAGGCCTTATGTCATACATGCATTTGGGGGAATATTTTGTCCTATACTAGTGAATGTTCTCCTTGTAATAGTATAGTTTTATTAACAGCAAAAAGACATTAGTCAGCTAGTAAGGGTAAACGGACAAAAGGTGTGTTAAGGATTGTTTATAAGTGCATTAATTACAGTAGAACCCACAATATACACGTGTTAAATTCACCTAATCTAATAAGCTCGGTAGGAATGGTGTCATGATATCACATAATCTTGACAAAGATTAATGGAAGTATCTTTCTTATGAGTCTACTATGTTCAAAATGTTGAGAAGCTGAATGTTTAAGAAAATTAAAACAATCTACCTCTTCTTATTGTCTTTTAAAAAAATTAAAACAGCTGGGTGTGGTAGCTCATGCCTGTAATCTCAGCACTTTGGGAGGCCTAGGTGGGTGGATCGCCTGAGGTCAGGAGTTCCAGACCAGCCTGGCCAATATGGTAAAACCTCGTCCCTACTAATAATACAAAAATTAGTCATGCATGGTGGCATGTGCCTATAACCTCAGCTACTTGAGAGGCTGAGGCAGAAGAATCTCTTGAACCTGGGAGCTGGAGGTTGCAGTGAGCCGAGATCACTCACACCACCGCACTCCAGCCTGGGCAACAAAAGCAAAACTCCGTCTCAAAAAAATAAAATAAAATAAAACAATAACATATTTTCTTTTTAATAAAAAAAATAGAGGCAAGGTGTTGCCATGTTGCCCAGGCTGGTCTCAAACTCCTGGGCTTAAGCAATTCCATTTGCCTCAGCCCCCAAATCACTGGGATTATAGGCACGAGCCACTGCACTCTGGTGCATATTTTCCATATATGTTCCTTTTACCTAAAGATATAATGTTAAAATATTGGAAAGGTACATGTAGCTTTTTATCTCTTCCTCAAAATTTTGCAAAATATGTAACTGAGACATAGGCCAGCATAAGGGTGAAAGAGAGTGTTCATCCAGCTCGTTCTCATTCGGAAAATAGTGAAAATTCTCAGTGCTGTTTGTTAGTTCCCATCATGTTTTTATGTGGCATGCATATTCTGTCTGAAGGATAGATAAGGCATAGAACCTTGCCATGAATTTATCCCTTGGAAAAATACCGTGTACCAGTCTTCAGTGTTTATTACTACCTGTCATTTTGTTTTGCTGAGGACTCCTCCTCCCTATTGCTGGTATCATGCTCCGCCTTTACCTAGACTAAGAATTTTTTTCCCTGTGTTATTTCTTGGATGGACCAGAGCCATGGCTGCACCTTATATCCCATACAGAGGTGTGCATTCTAATTGTTTGAGCTGCTGATTCACCTGGTATGGGTTCCTCCCTTCCTTGCACCACACTCGTTTTCTTCCTGCTGGGTCTTGGAGTACAGCCATTTATGCTTTTTTGTTGTTTTCTCTTTTCCTGTCCTGAGAATGGAATGCCCTTGTGTTCTTTCTCAAGAATTCCACATGCCCCTCCCTGCTTTTCTGAAGGTAAGTTTAACCCAGTTACTTTCAGCTAAGGACTTCCATATACCATCCAAGTTATTTATTCACAGTTATGTTAGCTTACCAGAAAACCTCTTTCTCACCTTTCTGAGTATGTGATTTTTCTTGGAGGAAAGACATACCTGATCCCTTAGTAAACCAGAAAGATCATGATTATAAACCTGCCTACATCAGTGGATTACATAACCACCAGTGGGGAATTGGTTTCTGCTAAGTCCACGATAAAAACTGACTCTTATTTTTGTAATCATATTTTAGGAATCCTAAATGTCCCTTATAGACCTCTGAAAAGTGGTCTTCCCAGGCACTGAGGCTGATATTTGAAATGGGCTGCTTAAATTAGTCATGCAGATGCTGCCATCTCCTTTTCAGACCAGTGGTACTATATCATTTAAATGATTCACTGTTAACTCCTTTGGGGTAAGGAGTTAGCCAGATAGATGGCTTGTTACTCATGTTAAGACCCAGTTTTATGGGTAACCTTTCCTGGATAACTGCACCCACTCTGGATAGTTCTTTTCCTCCAACATTTCTCTATATGATTTACATACTATAAAGTACTGCTTTTAATTGTTTTAGAATCTTGTACTATGAGGCTTTGTTGCTACTTGTTTTTAGGATTGTCATGTCCCCTTGATGAATTGTCCCTTTTGTTATTATGAAATGACCTTTATCTCTGGTTATATTCTTTGCTATAAAACCTACTTTGCCTGATGTTAATAGAGCCCGTCTTTCTTTCTTTTGATTACTCAGCATGGTATATCTTTTCTATTTGTCCTATCTGTTCTTTGTTGTTGTTTATTAAGAGACAGGGTCTCGCTCTGTTGCCCAGGCTGGAGTGCAGTGGCATGATCACAGCTCACTGCAGCCTCAAACTCTTGAGCTCAAGCAATTCATCTGCCTCACCCTCCTGAGTAGCTAGGACTACAGGCATGTGCTACCACACCTGACTAATTTTTAAAATTATTTTTAGTGGCGGGTCTATGTTGGTCTCAAATGCTTGGCCTCATACGATCCTCCCACCTACCTCAGCCTCCTGAGTAGCTGGGATTACAGGTGTGAGACACTGCGCCCAGCACACAATGAAGGATCTCTTGTTTTGTTTTCCTTTGGTGTCTTTCTAGTTCTTTTCTAGTATACACAAACTCACTGAACATTTGTTGACTAAGCATTTATTGGTGACCATATTGCAGCATCAGGCGGGTGCTGTGTGTATCATTGGATCAAAACAAAAATGTCTTTCTAGGCTCTGTCCCCTCATCCTTTATTTTGATTGGTTTGAGGCTTACGTGCTGCTTGTCAAACAATATATCCCAAAGCCTCTTGGAGATTATAGTGGCGTAGGGTCCTTCAGTCTTTTCTGGAACAAGGCAGTTTATAAACAAACAGTAAAGTTAGCTAGGGCCTTTCAACTCTGTAGGAATGAAGTAACCAAGAGCCATCTCTGTTTCTTGTTATTACATTTTTTATATACTCAGCAAGGGTGGGAGCTATGACTAAGATAATTCCTAACATTTGTTGTAGCTGTAACTTGGTATCAGAGCAAAAGAGATGAGCAGAAGAAAGGTCCTGGCAATGGAATTGTTAACATGGATCACAGTTATTACTTACTGATTTTGTGACAATAACAAAGATCTTGGCACAGGATGTTCCTTTTTTTTTCTTGGCCCAAACATGGGTTTGGATAAATGCCATACATTTAAATTACTATTATATGAATTCTTATCTCAGTGTCTTCCATTTCCTTAGCTGCTGTTTTGTAGTTGCAGAAACATTACTGAACTGTTTTAACACTCTTGGCAACCAAGAGTCAACCTTATTTTTGCTTGTTTTGTTTAACTCAGGGGTGGGGGATGTACCATTTCATACTTAACCCAGAGTTTTTTTTCTGATCTAATCATTGTTTATTTTTATAGTATGCTACAAATAAAGAATTATAATTTAGATTTTTTTAAAATTTGAGTTTTGGATTTTGCTATCTTAAGGAAATTACAGTCACTTAGATTAAAACTATTTTCTGAGACATTGTTATTGTAAAAAATAGAAGTAGTAAAAGTCATAAATCTCGATTTTTTATTGTTGTCCCTATTTCAAGCAGAGGAAAAATAAAATTAGATCAATTCAGGATAACTCATTCTCTTCTTTTAGGGACTGTCATTATACAGATTAGTGATTATCAACTTAAGTAAGTAAGAGTTAGAATTACTTCTGGAGCTTTTTAAAAAGTATTCATGACTAACCAATCCTCATTCTCTGAGTTTAAGAACCACTGACAGAGGTACTTGGGACTGTGTGGTCTTTAGTCTTCCTGGGTTGCTAGTTTGTTTAGGAAATCTCTGTCTCTCTCTCTCTCTCTCTCTCTCTCTCACACACACACACACACACACACACACACACACACGAAATTCTAGGAGCAACAAGAATAAGGAATTAATGTGTGTCTGTTATGTTTATTATATACCAATGCCTTTACATATTTAATCATTTTATCAGAAGGAGATTGAAATTTCTGTAAGAATATAATATATGATGTGAAAAAAGCACATAAGAATCTGGATGATCATAATAAGGTAAATACTAATATGTTTATTAATAAATGGTTTTAGGTAAAACCACTATCAAGTCTGCTGTGCTTTTTTCTACTGTCTGCAAAAACACACACCTTATGTAATACCTCTGCAGCTAATAAAAGCCTTATGTAATACCTCCATATCTAATAAAAGCCTGACATTTCATTCATTCTGTAAGACATTGAGAACACAAATCAAACTAACCATTATAAAGGAGATCTATTGAATTTATCAACATCTAATAGTCACTAAGATTTTAAAATCTAATTGTTATTGATATAAGACTGCTTTAAATTAATACATGTTTAGAAAGGCGTTTTATGTCATGAAATTATTCCAGCAGTTTGCTAATTGTGTGTTTTTCAGGAAACAGCTGATTTTGACTAAGAAATACAAATACACTGTATCTGGCTCATTTTGTCTCAGAAAATTATCTTTTTTTAAATCTTTACATTTCAGGGAGCCAAATATAAATTTACTGAACACCAAAACACCCATACTAATGCATCAGCTCCTTAGTGGTTTTTGTAAACATCTTTATTAGTAAAGGTGATATAATTCCCAGATAATAAAATTTATCCATTTGAGGCATATAATTCAAAAGTTGTTAGTACATTGATAGAATTACGAAACCATCATCACAAACTTGAGTTTAGAACATTTTCATAACCCCAGAAAGAAACCTGTGCGCATTAGCAGTAAGTCTCCATCCCATTCCATTTCCTAGCCATAGACAACCACTAAGCAACTTTGTCT
The DNA here is from genome assembly GCA_963573385.1 of Cacajao melanocephalus. Lineage (NCBI taxonomy): Eukaryota > Metazoa > Chordata > Mammalia > Primates > Pitheciidae > Cacajao > Cacajao melanocephalus. The sequence continues at coordinate 94,006 of CAUYLG010005703.1, read as the reverse complement.
TTCTGGATTTGCCTAGTCTGGATATTTCTTATAAACAGAATCACACAATATGTATTTGTGACTGGCTTCTTTCACATAGCATAAGGTTTTGGAGTTTCATCTTGTTACAGTGCACGTCGATACTTCATTCTTTTTTATGGCTGAATAATATTCCATTGGATGGATATCACATTTTGCTTATCTGTTTCTCAGTTAATGGACATTTGCCACTTTTTAGCTATTGTGAACATGCTGCTATGCACATTTTTATACAAGTTGTTGTATAGACATATGTTTTTATTTCTCTTGGGTGTATGCCTAGGAATAGACTTGGTGGATCATAAGGTAACATTTTTTAACAAATTGAGAAACTGCCAAACTGTTTTCCAAAGTGGCTGCAGTATTGTACGTTATCACAAGTAATGTACCAGGGTTGAAATTTCTCCACATGCTTGCCAACACTTGTCTGTTTTATTATGGCCATTTTAGTGGGTGTGAAGTAATATCACATTGTGGTTTTGATTTGCATTCCCTAATAACTAATGATACTGAGTATTTTTTCATGTACTGTTAGACTACTGTATATTTGTATGTTTTTTGGAAATGTGGTCATGCTGTGCTGCCCAGGCTGGACTCACTCCTCAGACAGTTCTCCTACCTCAGCTGACCGAGTAGCTGAGATTACAAATGTGCACCACCATGCCCAGCTATACATTTTCTTTGTAGAAATGTCTCTTCAAATCTTCGCTTACTTTTAAACTGGGTTATCCTTTTATTATTGATTGGCAAGCATTCCATATATATGCTGGATAAAAATTTCTTGCCAGATACCTGGTTCAAAAAATGTTTCTCCTATTCAGTAGGTTGTCTTTTCACTTTCTTGATGGTATCATTTGCCCCACAAAAGTTTTTAATTTTGACGTAGTACAATTTATCTATGTTTGTTACTTATGCTTTTGGTGTCATATCTAAAAACCATTGCCTAACTCAAGGTCATAGAGATACAATCTTATGTTTTTTCCTAAGAGTTTTATAGTTTAGTCCTTAGATTTAGGTTTATAATCTATTTTGAGTATAGTGTGAGGTAAGAGTTCAACTTTGCATATGTGGGCCAGGAGCAGTGGCTCACACCTGTAATCCCAGCACTTTGGGAGGCCAAGGCAGGTAGGTCACTTGAGGTCAGGAGTTTAAGATTAGCCTGACCAACATGGCAAAACCCTATCTACTAGTAGCCTCAGCTACTCGGGAGGCTGAGGCACAAGAATCACTTGAAACCAGGAGGCGGAGGTTGCAGTAAGTTAAGATCGCACCACTGCATGCCAGCCTGGGTGATGGAGTGAGACTCTGTCCCAAGAAAACAAAACAAAAACAAAAAAGCCTTGCATGTGACTGTACAGTTGTCTTAGTACCATTTGTTGAAACAGTGTTGTTTCTCCATTGAATTGTTTTGGTATTCCTGTAGAAAATCAATTGACCATAAGTATAAGGGTTTATTTGTGGATTTTTGGTTGTATTCTACTGATGTAAATGTCTTTCCTAGTGCACCAACACTTCTGATTATAGTAGCTTTGCATTAAATTTTAACATTGGGAAGTGTCTTACTTACAACTGTATTATTGGCTATTCTGGGTTTCCATATGAATTTTAGGATCAGCTCGTCACTTTCTATTAAAAAACCAACTGAGATTTTGAAAGGGGTTGTATAAATACATAAATCAATTTGCTGAGAGTTCCTTAGATTTTGTATTCATAATACTAAACTTAGGTCCTTACTAGTTTATTCTTTCTTAGAAAATTAATTTATTTACTTCTAGTTTATAACTAAACTTTGTATAGATGCATTAACAGATAACTTATTACAGTGTGTTGGTGTTCAACTAACCTAGAAGAAACTATGAAGTAATCACTTTTTGTATTTAAAAAAAACATAATATTGTACAGGCCAACTACCTCTATAGCAAAAATCTCTACATACAGAAAAATTATATAAAGAGGAGTGCCAGAAGAGGTGCCAAGCTATGTCAGAGTGGTATAAAATAGAGCAAAATTCTATATGACAGGAGAATTTTATAGGTCCCTGGGAGTTTTATTTTGTTTTGTCTTATTGTTTTTTCTGCTGCAATTCATTTTGTATTTGTAAGCATTAGCAAAAATTTTTGTATGGGGGGGACATTAGATACGAATAATGCCTCTTAAGGAATGTGGATAAGGATTATAAAAAATAAACATCTTAGATTTTTATGATGCTTTAGATTCCACTGGTCCCTCAAATAAGACATGGGCAGCTATTTGATAGCTTGTGTATTTTTTTTAATTAGCAAGTAAAAATTGTGTTGTTTATGATGTATAACATTTTCTTACATGAACACATTGTGGAATGGCTAAATTAAATTTGACATACACATTACCTCACATACTGATCATTTTTGGTGGCAAGTAGCTTGTGTAGTTTTGTTTAGTCAGTGAATACCATAATCCAGCCACTCTCAACCTTGGCTGCTCTGCATCAGAATCCCTGGAGAGCTTTAAAAAAGTCAGCTGCCCATGCAGCACACCAGATTAACTAAATCAGAATCTCTGGGATGGGGCTTGGACATGAGAATTTTTTAAAGCTCTCACAGTGAAGCCACTGTACATGTAACATTTAGAACTACTGCCGTACACAGTTGAAAATACAGGTAGATTGAGCTCAGGAAAATGTTAACTATCCCGAAATGGCAATTAAAGTTTTGCCCCCCTGAACTGTATGCCACTTTAATTGTAATGTCAACCACTATGAAAAGTATGGAATTATCAGGACATAATGATTTGGGTTTCTCTTTACCTGTGAACCAGTAATAAAAGATTATCCAATCACCAGAATTCCAAAATTTGGTACTAAGATCTGGTATACATACTACCATATAGGCGGGCCTTTGTTTGTGGGGGGTGGGGGGGGTTGGGTGTCTGTTGGTAAAAAAAAAAAAATCAAGTTTGTAAGCCAGCAGTTAATTGGAAAAAGTACTGAAGCCCTGGCCTTAAGAGTTTGGCAATCTGTGTTCTAATATGAGCTCTGCTGTGTGACTTTGAACCCATGTATTTAAAAATTACATTTTATAAAATGGGGCCATTGGACTGAAGGTGATAATCAGATTGTTTATTCAACAAATTGAATTGCCTGTTGTGTTCTAGGCAAGGATACAGGGATGAACAGAACATAGAGCATCCCCTTGAAAAGCATGCAAAAGGCAAACGTGCAGAATGTCTAAGTGTAGCTATAGTGAAATGTTCAGGGAATTAAGGGAATATGGAAGTTCTTCATTTGGTTTCAGTTTTGGACAAACACTTTATTTGCCCATTTAGCGACCATTCACAGATGCTTGCTTTCCTAGCCACCCTTGCAGCTGGGGCATAGACCAGAGGAAAAGTCTGCAGGGCAGGTTTTCTTATAAAAGTTGGCAGTCGAGGCTGGTCCATGTGTAGTGGTGTTTACAGCTAATTGATCACAACCAGTTACAGATTTGTTTGTTGCATCTCTACTCTACTGCCTTACTTGACTAAGCTGAAAAGAAAGAGAGAGAGAGACAGAAAAGAAAAAGAAAGAAAGAAGAAAGAAAAAGAAAGAAAGAAAGGAAAGAGAGGAGAGAGAGGAGGGGAGGAAGAGAGAAAAGAAGGAAGGAAGGTCGCTTAGTTGGTGATTGAGAAAGCACACCTTCCCATTCTGGCCTTATTGTGTGGGGACATGATGCTTGGTGCTACAGAGGTCATCTTGAGACTATGAAGACCTAAGAACAAAGGCCTCCACACTAAGAATGGCCAAAGGAAAATACAAAGGAACCTGGATTTTTTTTTTTTTTTGAGACGGAGTTTCACTCTGTCACCCAGGCTAGAGTGCAGTGGCGTGATCTTGGCTCACTGCAACCTCAGCCTCCTGGGTTCAAGCAATTCTCCTGCCTCCGCCTCTTAAGTGGCTGGGACTACAGGTGCGTGCCACCATGCCTGGCTAATTTTTTTGTATTTTTAGTAGAGACGGGGTTTCAGCGTGTTAGCCAGGATGGTCCCGATCTCCTGACCTCATGATCCGCCCACTTTGGCCTCCCAGAGTGCTGGAATTAGAGGCGTGAGCCACGGTGCCTGGCCCAGGAGCCTGGATTCTTGATGTCAACAGTGAGCTGCTAAACCAACCCTAGGACTACCTTCCTGTGGGCTTATTGAGATAATAAAACTTCATATTGTTGGATCTTTTGTTGCTTTATGAGTGGTCTGTGGATCAGCATCGTCTGGGAGTTTGGTTAGAAGTGCAGAATCTCAGACCCCACTCAGACCTGCTGCATTAGCATCTATATTTATTTATTTATTTTTATTTTATTTTTTATTTTTTTGAGACAGAGTCTCACTCTTGTTGCCCAGGCTGGAGTGCAGTGGCACAACCTCCACCTCCCAGGTTCAAGTGATTCTCCTGCCTCAGCCTCCTATGTAGCTGGGATTACAGGCATGTGCCACCACGCCTGGCCAATTTTTGTATTTTTAGTAGAGACGGTATTTCTCCATGTTGGTCAGGTTAGTCTCAAACTCTCGACCTCAGGTGATCCACCCGCCTCAGTCTCCCAAAGTGCTGGGATTACTGGCATGAACCACAGCACCCGGCTCTAGCATCTATACTTTAATAAGATCCTGTGGTGACTAAGATGCACATGAGAGCTTTAGAAGCACCAATTTAAACCAACTTTAACTGGGTATTCTGTTCTATGCAAGCTTAGTAACCCTGGTTGTGTGAGTACATCTTGTTTGGTTAGCTAGTGCTGCATTTATAATTATTATTTTTCCATTCCCTTTATATTTTCAATCTTACATAGAACATATGGTCATAAACATTATTTTCATATGATAAAGTCGTTAGGTTTCTAGAGTAACTAGTTTCTTAACAGCTAAGCTTGTTAGTGTATATTGAGGTTTAGAGGAAAAATGACCAAAAATTTCTGAATACCACTCAGGACGTAGAAATTTATTTGCAGTCAGAATTTGAATTTCTGGAATCATAATTGTCTTTGCCATCCCCCAAGTGACAGTAATAGTTTGTTGCTTAATAATAAGAAATTGGATTCTGTTTTTTTAAAAATCTCTTTGAAGTTTTATAGGTTTTTTGTTTATTTCTTTTATTGATTGATTTGGTATTTATAAAGCAACTCACAGTTACACTAAAAAGAGCCAATTTTTATATCCACATATGAAAAATTTCTCAGTTGCCGTTTTCTTCCCAACTTTTACAGCCAAAATATTACCCTGGAAACATAAAAATCTATGTCAGCGGTAAAACAAAATTACTGATGATGTTCATCTTTTCCTTTAACTTGAATTGTACATACTTTGGTCACAAGGATAAAATGGTAATGAGTTAATAGCAGTAGTAGTAGAATTAACAAAGTGCTTTATTTTACAGGGAAAATATTTATCCCCAAACAGAAACCTGTACAGACTTTTACAGAAGAAAAAGTATCTCTTGATCCAGAATTAGAAGAAGCTTTGACAAGTGCTTCTGATACAGAATTGTGTGACCTTGCAGGTATCACATAAAACAAGTTAATTTGCGAATAAGTGTGGGTTGGAGAGGGGAAATACCAGCACATACCTAAATATACATTATACAGATGTTTGCTTTTCCTAGCAAGTGCTGTTGAATCAGTAACCACATATTTGGCTTTATATTTTACATGATAAGGCTGACATAAAGAGTTTCATTTCTGTACTCTCAATAGTGAAATGTTTATATTGAGAATGTATTGTATTGTTTGACATCTTTTCCCATGTTGTCATATTTGAAAGTCTTTCTAAAATCTTTCATCAGCTGGTACTCAGGTAGCAGCTGTCCCACCTGAGCATTGGAAAAGAGTCTTCAGAGTCATCTGCTGATGACTACTTTATCAGAAGACAGAGAGATGTGTAACTAGAAAGTAGATTGGAACAGTCAGTTCTGAGCTATACTCACCACTTTCTCAGCTTTTCTGAAGTGTATATGAAGTACTCCAAACCTCTAATACTAAACAGTATAAAAGCGAATCATATTTGGTTTTGTTGACATTTTATTATCAATATTACTAATTTTCAAGAAATACATAACAATACCCCAAACCCTATTATTGTCATTATTGCCAATTTCTTATCTAGACCAGTATCTTCCCCACCCTACCACGTACAACCTATTTTCCTAGATAGAAAAGTGTGATGCATGGGGAGTTCTTCATGCTAAATAACCCCAAGAACTAATAAGTTTGAATGTAGCACTGATGGTTCTTTGAGAAGGACCTTGGAAAGGGACAAGTCAAGGTGTGATGCCACAGCCAGAGCAGGAGTCTTATGGATTGAGGGACTGAGGACTGATACATCTGTAAATAGTACTTTCATCAGAGTGGAATGAGTCAAGGACATCCTCTGGCATCTGCCTTATTTATGCAAAAGGGCATCAAAAACTAAATCCAAATTTATTTTTCCTCCTAAGTGTCATTTTTGAAGGGTGCTCATATTGTTACATATAAAAACCTAATACTTTTAGTATTCTACTCTTAGCTAGAATCCACATGTAAATTAATGACATGAGATTAACAAACATTAAAATATGAAGGTTAAGGTGAAAATCCGCTTTTTGTCACATTATGTTCCTAGAAACCTTGTGAAATTAATGAACAGCAAAAATAGATCATTTCCATTTTCTCTCTTAGCCACCAGATGGAGCTAAGGATAGATTTACGTTTAGGATTAGGCTGCCTCCAACTCTGAATTTGGAAATGTGGGGAAATGTGACTTTAGAAATGTGGGGGGAAATAACAAGAGTATTGAAGAGAATGAGATTTTAGGTGATTTTTACTCATTTTGTTCTTCTGTGTGAATGTGTGTGATCTGTAATTTATAGGAGAAGGTCCAGAGACTGTTACAATTATTGATAGAAAATTTTTGTTGTAAAACTCTTCATGTTTAAAACAATAAAAACTTTCTTTTTCTATATTTATAGCTATTCTTGGGATGCACAATTTGATAACGAATACACAGTTCTGTAATATAGTGGGAAGTAGTAATGGCGTTGACCAAGAACATTTTTCAAGTAAGTACTTAAAATGGTTTGTGAATTCTAATCCTTTATTAAATATATTTTGTTTTTGCCTTGTGTCAGCTTCAGTGTTCACATACTAGATGTTATGTACATGTACTTGAAACCTGACATTTCAGTTTGGTGGTACTAATCCAGAAAGCCATTGAAAATAGGGTATTAAATATTTTGTCCTTAATGTGTCAGCAAATGTAATAAAACTACTCTACCTCACTAATACTAAACAGTATAAAAGCTAATCAAACTTGGTTTTGTTGACATTTTATTATCAATATTACTAATTTTCAAGAAATGTATAACAATACTAACAAAGAAATTACATTATAAAATCAGATTCAGGAGAAACCACAAAACTATTCAGCCCCTAAAGCTTTCAGTCTGATATGAAGTACTATATAGCCTAAAACAGAGCTTTTCAGAAATTCATTTGTAGGAGCCACGTGTGGTGGGTCATGCCTGTAATCCCATTTTGTGAGACTGAGGCAGGAGGATTGTTTGAATCCAGGAGTTCAAGACCAGCATGGGAAACGTAGACCCCCATCTCTACAAAATTTTAAAAATTAGCTGGGCATGGTGGCACATGTCTCTAGTCTTAGCTACTTGGGAGGCCGAGGTGGGAGAATGGCTTGAGCCCAGGAGATTGAGGCTGCAGTGAGCCATGATCATGATACTGCACTTTGAGCCTGGGGGACAGAACAAGATCCTGCCTCAAAAAAAAAAAAAATTCATTTATAGGGTATTCTTTTTGTTTTTAATTTCAGTTATTTTATTTTATTAGGGTATTCTTAAATTAGCAAGGTGATACATACCTTTGTAGCACATTTAAACAATACATAAGTATATGTGGGAAGAAGTAAAAGTGTCTCCAGCCATCATGCCCTCTACTTCGCCAAACATCACCCTTTTAACAATTTGGTATATGCCTTTCCAGACTTGGCACTGTTTATACTAATGTATACATGTTATACATAGTCTCTTGTTTTTTACAAAAATGGGATTATACTGTAAATATTTATTGCAACTTAATTTTTTAATAATTCTATTAGCTAAATTATTATTTTTTTGAGATGGAGTCTCACTCTGTCACCCAGGCTGGAGTGCAGTGGCACCATCTTGGCTCACTGCAACCTCTGCCTCCCGGATTCAAGCATTTCTCCTGTCTCACCCTCCTGAGTAGTTGGGATTACAGGTGCGTGCCCCCATGCCCAGCTAACTTTTTTTTTGTATTTTTAGTATTTTTGTATTTTGTATTTTAGTTTCGCCATGTTGGCCAGACTGGTCTCAAACTCCTGACCTCAGGCAGTCTGCCTACCTCAGCCTTCCAAAGTGCTGAGATTACAGGTGTGAGCCACTGCACCCAGCTGACTAAATGTTTTTGAATGCTTACTGTGGGCCATGTTTTGGGCACAGCTCTTGGACGTGGAGTACTCTCATTAGCCCTCACAACAGTTCTGTGAAATAGATATTATTATCTTTAATTTGCATGTGAGGAAGCTGAGATTTTAAAATAATTAAGTAACCTCAATATTTTACACAAAGTCAGTGGTAAGGATTTTAACCCATGTTATATAGTGTATCACTTAGCAATGGACCATATTTTCTAGTTAGTATGTATACATCTACCTCATACAGACAAGTGTATAACATTCCATTATACGATGTTTTGTAATTTGGCCATCCCCCTTCTCATTTATAAGTTTTTATTGTAGAAATGTTCAAACATACGTAAGAGATAATAATATACTCATTACCCAGCTTCAGCTGTTTTTAACGTTTGCCAGCCTTGTTTCATTCATCTTCTGTCTCCCTCCCTAACCCTTCTGCTTTTTTTTCCTGAAGTATTTTAAAGCAAATCCTGTTCATTTGTATTACATCACCTATAAATATTTCCATATGTTTTTCTCACAAATAAAGGCTTTTTTAAAAATATAATCATGATGCCATCATGAAACTTAAAAATTAACAGTATTTTCTTCGTATCATCTAATAACCAGTCTGTGTCCAGATTTCCTCTATTCTCTCAAAAATGTCATTTCGTGATTGGCTCAAAAAAGGTTACACACTGCATTTGGTTGTTTGTCTTTTTAGTCTCCCTTAATTTCTTAACAGTTCTCCTCAACCTCTTTCCTTTTTTTTTTTAATGCCATTTATTTTTTAAGAAACTGGGTTATTTGTCATAGAATTTTCCACATTCTGGATTTGGCTGATTTCAACCTTACGGTATCATTTTATGTTTTTCTATCACCTATGTTTCTGTAAACTGTTAGGTCTAGTGGCTTGATGAGATGCAGGTGCAGGTCCCTTTTGGCAAAGATGGCTTCATAGGTAGTGGAATCACATTAAGAAGCTTATCAAGTCTGATCCTTCCTCTTTGGGGGAATGAGATTGATCAGTGGGTTCAGATGTAGGCAGCCTGATCCATCAATTTTAAGTTCCCTATGAAATTTTTGCTTAATAATTTCTGCATCCCATTGACTGGATTCATTATTTCATTAAGCGGCAAGGCTCTTGAGATTTCTTTCCCCACTCCACAGGATGTAGTTTTTGGTTTTATAAAATTAGAACTCATTCAATTTTGCATTCAGTGAGGAAGTTCTTCCCTAGCTATCTTGAAGACTGCCTTGCTGAACTTAAGTGAGAGGGAGTCCACTCTCTGTTGTTTAGCAGAGCTCCATTAGGAAGCTTTTCCTAGTCTTGAACCAAGTTCTGCTTTTTGGCAGTCTGTACTTGTTCTAATCCAGCCTTTCAGAATAGCACTAAATTTGTCTCTTCTCGACTTCTACAGGATAACTCTGAAAACAGCTAGCATACCTTCTTTTAATATATACTTCTCCAGACTAAATATATTCAGATATTTCACCTGACCTCAGGAAAGTAATTTTTAATCCTTCATCGAAGTTGATCTCCTCAAGATGCTGTGTGTGTGTGTGTCTGTGTGTGTGTGTGTTATTTGAAAGTAACAAGATACTCCTAGATGGAATTTATTGGATAATCAGTGCACCCTGTCTCAAGATGAGTTTTGCTCCTAAAATGTAGAGGAAGGCAGGAAGGAAAAAAGCCAAATAGTAGTCCATTTTGAACCCGGTCAGTCTTTCCATGTCAGTTGCTCTTAACTTTTTCGTGGTCATTCACCAGTTAGTGAGCTTTTGTGGTCTTTGAATTGAATGATCACAAAAAAGTAATGTTTTCCCCCGAAAATCTATCCATAAAAGTTTACCTTTTATAGGTGTTCATAGACCTCCACACACATGCATCAGAGCACAGTGATCTCATTAAAGGGCTCAAGGATTTCAGGTCCTCTGTCTTTCAACTTTGAAGCATCATATTCCTGTTATGTGTGGGTAGCTAAGGTAAAGATTGGGGAGTGAGAATGAGGGAAGGCAGTAAATTTTGGAGCTTCTGTCTCAGTAGCTCTTCTGTGTACCTTTACCTCCTCTCCCTCTCTGCTCCTTATTCCTACCTTTCTTCCTATTCCTTCTTTCTTGCAGGAAGTTCTCCCTGTTTTCCCACTGCAGAGTATTCTCCATGGGAGGAAGAGGTAATGTGCCCTTCCATCACCTTATTCTTGTCATTTAGGCTATATTTCTTTAAGTCTGTGATTCTTACTGCCTTTATGCCAATTATCAGTCAAATCTCAGAGAAATGATGAGATGCTAGATTTTATAATGCTAATACTTTATCTTAAATATGCTAAAAAAACAGATGGCATCAACTTGTGCTATTAAATATATTTGAGTGGTAAAAGTATCTTGTAATATACTAAGACAATGAAAATATTCATTTTTGAAGACTAATACATGGCAAAACAATTAAATGTTGAATATGTTTGGTATTTACATTCAGTAAAATCGTATTTGGATGCTTAAATGTGTGTCAAGGCCATTTGTAGTGAATCATGCCCGTAATCCCAGCACTTTGGGAGGCCAAGGCGGGCAGATTACTTGAGGCCAGGAGTTCAAGACCAGCCTGGCCAATATGATGAAACCTCATCTCTACTAAAAATACAAAAAGTAGCCGGGCATGGTGGGAAGCACCTGTAGTCCCAGCTACTTGGGAGGCTGAGGCAGGAGAATCACGTGAACATGGGAGGCAGAAGTTGCAGTGAGCCAACATTGCACCACTGCACTCCAGCCTGGGCAACAGAGCAAGACTCCATCTCAAAAAAATAAGTTAAATAAATAAATAAATGTGTGTCAACACATAAAGGATCTTTTAGGAATCGTAGGGATGGAACTTTTAAATCTGTCTGTTGAATAAATACTTGTGTGTGTGAGAGAGTGAGAAAGAAATGTTACCAAGTCAATAGGTGCATCCACTATAATAGTTATCAGCTGCTGCTCTTTTCATTTATCACTGCAGATGTGGTCAAAGGTGAAAAGATTCTTCCAGTATTTGATGAGCCACCAAATCCAACCAACGTGGAAGAGAGTTTGAAGAGAATTAAAGACAATGATGCTCATCTTGTTGAAGTTAATTTGAATAATATAAAGGTAAATGTGCTAATCAGAATGGTTTTGTATTGCTTCGAGTCAGTTGAACCTAGGATGAGAGCTGGGCAGCTGATAAAATAGTCTAATTCTTTCCACTGTAAAGTTTTTGCTCCTACTAGTATGCCCACATAGGTTTCTTCATATTTTAGCTATTAAAGTATTATGGTATAGTATTTTCTAACTTCCTTTTTGAAGGGTTTATCATCTAAAAATGTAAACCCTACAAACTGTCAGAATAAATCTCTCTTGTTTTCTAAATACTACCTGCTTCTAAGAACATTTGGTTTCTTGGGTCTTGCTTTTTTTTTTTTTTCCCCTTTTCTGAGACTGAGTTTTGCTCTTGTTGCCCAGGCTGGAGTGCAATGGCGTGATCTCGGCTCACTGCAACCTCCTTCTCACGGGTTCAAGTGATTCTCCTGCTTCAGCCTCCCGAGTAGCTGGGATTATAGGCATGTGCCACCACGCCCGGCTAATTTTGTATTTTTAGTAGAGATGGCGTTTCTCCTTGTTGGTCAGGCTGGTCTTGAACTCCCAACCTCGGGTGATCTGTCCACCTCAGCCTCCCAAATTGCTGGGATTACGGGCGTGAGCCACTGCACCCAGCGGGTCTTGCTTTTTTAAAATTCGGTTCCTTAGCCAGGTATGGTGGTGCATACCTGTAATCCCAGCTACTCAGGAGACTGAGGCTGGAGGATGGCTTGAGCCCAAAAGTTTGAGACGAGCCTGGGCAACATAGTAATACCTGCCGCTGCCCCATCTCAAAAAATAAAATAAAAATATTTTGAGGTAAAATTTAAATATGGTAAAATTCTCCCTTTTAGTGTACAGTTCTATGGTTTTTGACAGGTACATATAATTTTGTACAACCACCATTTCAGTCAAGATATAGAATATATCTGTCACCACAGAAGTTCTCTCATACCCCTTTGTAGTCATTCTTTGCCCCCAGCTCTAGCCCTTGACAACCACTAACCTGTTTTCTTTCCCTATCATTTTGCCTTCTCCAGAATGTCATATAAATGGAATCCTATAGTATCACCTTTTGGGTCTGGCTTCTTTACGTAGTGCATTTGAGATTCATCCATGGTAAATGTGTCAAATATGTTGCAGTTTGTTTATCTGTTCATCAGTTAGTAGACATATGGGTTCCTTCCAGTTTGGGATGGTTATGAGTACAGTCACTATATACTTTCACACACAGGTTTTTGTGTGAGCATGTTTTAAATTCTCTTGAGTAAACACCTAGGAATAGGCTTTCTGGGATCTTAATTTGAGTTTTAAATAATGCAACTCTTCCTTGGAGTATACGGAAAGAAGAAATTAGTTAGGAGGGCATAGGGGTAATTAATTACCAAAGAGTAAACTCAGGTTATCTCTTAGATCTAGGCATTGTGTAATAGCTTCATTACAAATTCCTCATTTTAAAACTTGATTTTTTTTTTTAACTGGGGGACAAGGGGAGGAGAGCATCTGGAAATCACATGAGCCTAGGGAAGAAGACCTCTATGCTACTCTAGGAAGTGATCCTTCCTGTGAGTAAAAGAAGGAACGCCTCAGAGAAACCTTATATTCTTAGTTGATTACTAACTTTTTTTTTTTTTAATCAGTCTTACTATGTTGCCCAGGCTGGAGTGCACTGGCTTGATCTTGGCTCACTGCAACCTCTGCCCCACCCCAGATTCAAGTGATTCTTGTGTCTCAGCTTCCTGGATAGCTGGGATTACAGCGCCCACCACCACACCCAGCTAGTTTTTGTGTTTTTAGTAGAGATGGAGTTTTACCATGTTGGCCAGGCTGGTTTTGAACTCCTGACCTCAAGTGATGCATCTGCCTCAGCCTCTGAGTGCTGGGATTACAGGCGTGAGCCACTGCGCCCAGCCTATTTTTATTTTTTTAATTTGGTCCCTGTGTATCCCCTTCTCTAAATAAACAGTAATGATCTGAAAACAACCAGACTAGAGGAAATTGAAGTCTCGGATACTACGGAGAGAAATCAGCACCTTCAATAACTTTATTTTCTCTTCTTCAGGTAGTGTGGGGTTCATCTCAGTACTTTGTAGCTTGAACTAAGTGACTGAGAACTGTCTCCCTCAGGAATCATACTCATGAGAGATGGACTCCTGCATCTCTCTCCTTGTAGAAAAGTAAATCCACTTTTAATTTCATATAAAATGAATAATGAAAGGTGAGAACAGTGAGAATTTTTTTTTAAACCTAAGTGCTAGAGAAATGGTGATATGTGCTCTGCTGAGTCAGTAGTTTATGCAAATACTCCATCATAGAGAAGTCAGATAAATATGGAGGGAGCTGCATTATTTGTTTTCATTTGTAGACTACTCTTACATGTTTGTATAATTTCTGAATACATTTTAAAGCAAAAAATAAATAGATGTACTTGATTAATAGAAACTAGATATAATGGAAATTGAAATGTAATGATGTTTTATATTATTGTCTTTCAAGAATATCCCAATTCCAACCCTAAAAGATTTTGCAAAGGCTTTGGAAACCAACACACATGTCAAATGTTTCAGTCTTGCAGCCACCCGGAGCAATGACCCTGTTGCTGCTGTAAGTAAGCTACTATTGAGAATATCAAAATTATGACGTAGCTGGGATGTGTTACGGAGGTGATTTTTACGAACAACATTTACTCCTTTTTTATAGTTGATGTTTTAGCTCACTATTAGGCAGTATGTTAGTTACCACCTTATTGTGTTTATTTTTTCCTGTATTTCCTTCCTATGATTTTTTTTCCTTTTTTTCCCCCTCCCAGCTTCCCTTTCCTTCCTGTAAATTTTTTAAAACATAAATGGAATCATGTAGTATATGCTGTTCTGCAACTTGATTTTTCACTCTGTGGTTTATCTTTAAATTTTTGTTATATCAAAACATAAGGATCTGCCACCTTTTATTTTAACATCTGCAGAGGATTCCATTTATGGAATCCTCTAGTGGTGGATTTTTGTTAAATGCTTTTGCTTCATCTCTTGAGATGATCATATGGTTTTTGTCCTGCCTTCTGGCATGACTTTTATATGTTGAACCAACCTTTCATTCCTGAGATGAATCCCACTTGATCATTGTATAAACCTTTGGTTTCACTTGGCTTTGAGGATATTACTCCCTTGGGGGCTCCCCTTACCTCAGTGGACATTTCTTTTCAAAGCCCTGTGCTGGTTCCTGTACATCTCCTCAACCTCTAAATACTGGAATAGCCCAGAACTTGGTCCTTCTTTTCTCTGTGTACACTGACTTCCTGGGTGATCTCAGAAATACATATATTATTTCCATGTACTTGCTAATGACTCCCAGAGTTATCTACAGTTTATACCTCTCTCCTGAACCCCGTATTCATGTCCAGCTACCTCCTCAGCAATTTCACTTGGATGTCTAATGGACATTTTACTTGTAAGTCCCTAACCAAACTCCTGACTTCCATCCTGTGCCTGCTTTTCTGTGGTCTTCTCTATCTTACTAAATGCAATTTCAGTCTTTCATTGCTCAGGCACAAAAAAAGAAAAAATAATAATGGAATCATTCTTGACATCCCTTTCTTACAACCTTAAGCATACCTTTAGTCCTGTCTTCAGAATATTTCAGAATCCAACCACTTCTCACCATTTTCACAACTGCCACCATGATCCAAGCCACCATCTTTTCCCACCTGAAGTATTAAAACAGTCTCCTAATTGGATTACCTTCATCTGTTTTACGTACCCCAAATCAACTCTTTACATAGCACTAAGAGTGATTCTTTTAAAACTTAATTTATCTCATTCCTATTCGGAGAATCCTCTCTCAGCTTCCCATCTCACTAAGAGTAAAAATTAAAATATTTCTTTTTTTTTCCACTTAGATTTCAGAGGAAAATCAAAATATTTCAATGGCCTTATAAGGCTTCACATAAGTGGACCTCATCTGCTTTACTTGCCCTTTATTTCATTCTACTCTAGCCATATAACCTTCTTGTACTTCCTCAAACATGCCACGTGGACTCCCTAATCAGGGCCTGTATACTTGTTCCTTCTGCCTTGAACTTTCTTCTTAAAATAATCCACAAAGCTTCACCTTATCACTTTGACTCTTTGCTGAAATGTCACCTTGTAGGTGACTTTTCCTGGTAACTCTATATAAAATAGCAACCCCACTCCCACCCCCAATATTCCCCATCTACCCTATTGTGCCTTTTTTCTTTTTACCCTCTAACATTGTGCGTTGCTTACTGTTATTATCTGTCTCCCTCCCCAACTAGAATGAACGGTCTGCCAGGCAGGGACCAATATGTTTTATTTCTGAATCTCTAGAACAGTGCTAATCAAATAATAGACCATCATTAATATTTGAATAAATGTATGGATAAGGGATTTGTTCCAGGTCACATAGCTAGTTGTTGCTAATATAAAGTACACATATGTAGATATCAGCCACAGTTTTTTCTAGTATCTCCTATTTCCTTTCCTTTAACTTTAAGCTTGTCCTTACCCGTATCTTCTATAGTTTAACCTTGCTTTTGATCCCTCTAAAGAGCTGTTTTATATAAACTCATGCTCATTCTTCTTTCCTCTTCTTCCCCTCCTTCCTTCCCTTCTCTCTTCCTGCCTCTCTCTTTCTCTTTCATTCCCAGTCTCCCTCCTCTTTCTTTTTTCACTCGTAGGCTTCTGCTAATTAATCAATATGGCATTTATTAAGCACTGAGTCAAATGTCTAACACTGTACCGTATCCTGTGCGAAATGAAACAGAAGCAGATTGAAGACATACCATTTACTTGAGGAATTTAATATTTCCTTAGCCCCTTCTTCTCAGTGGCCTTTGTGCTCTTCTGGTTCTGATTATCTGTGTTCCTTTCTGGCTTTCTGCCTTGACCATTGCTTTTCACCTCTGCCTTGGAAATTAGTACATAATTTACCCACATTTTGGCTTCACGTTACCCAGCTACAGCAAGACCCAAATAAGAAAAGATGTTCCAGGGACATTGATGAAGTTGGTCTAACACAGAAACTGAAAGAATGAGAGAAAGAGAAGAAAGAAGCATGAACTAGGGGATGAGGAGTAGAGATTGTCACCAATAGGGAATTACATGTGACCAAAAAAATCTAAGGATTATGACAGTGTACATATGAAAAGTAGGTGCAGGCCAGGTGCAGTGGCTCATACCTGTAATCTCAGCACTTTGGGAGTCCGAGGTGAGTGGATCGCTTGAGCCCAGGAGTTCAAGACCAGCCTGGGCAACATGGTGAAACCCCATCTCTACAAAAAATACAAAACTTCGCCCGGATGGTGGCGCACAACTTTAGTCTCAGCTACTCAGGAGGCTGAGGTAGGAGGATCGTTGAGCCCAGGAGGCAGAGGTTGCAGTGAGCTGTGATCATGCCACTGCACTCCAGCCTGGGTGACAGGGCGAGACCCTGTCTCAGAAAGAAAGAAAAAGAAAAGTGGATACAGTCATCCATGGGTTCAGCCAACTTCAGATCAAAAATGGAAAAAAAATCCATGAATTTCCAAAAGTACAACCTGAATTTGCTGTATGCTAGGTACTATGTTGAATCCATGAGAATGATGTGTAGGCATTGTATTTGATATTTTTGTTTATTTTTGTTTTTGAGACGAAGTCTCACTCTGTTGCTCAAGCTGGAGTGTAGTGGCGCGATCCCAGCTCACTGCAACCTCCACCTCCCAGATTCAAGCAATTCCTCTGTCTCAGCCTCCCAAGTAATGAGACTACAGGCGTGCGCCACTAATTTTTTTTGTATTTTTAGTAAAGGCGGGGTTTCACTATGTTGGTCAAGCTGTGCTTGAACTCCTGACCTTGTAATCCGCCCGCACCCTCTCAAAGTGCTGGGATTACAGGCATGAGCCACCACACCTAGCCTGTATTAGGTATTTTAAGTAATCTAGAGATAATGTAAAGTATGCAAGAAGATATATTCAGGTTATATACAAATACTATGCCATTTCATATAAGGCACTTGAGCATCTGAAGATTTTGGTATCTGCGGTGGTCCTGGAACCAACCCCCAATGAATACTGAGGGACAGTTGTACATTTGAGAGCTGTGGGGTACTGTGTGAAACTGAAACAACTGACAACAAACATTAAGGCAGTTATGTTAATTTATTTGTTTATGGCATGTACAATATGTAGTAGGTACTATATCAAATTTAAATCTCTCAATATTTTCTTTAATTTCTAGGCTTTTGCAGAAATGCTGAAAGTGAACAAAACTTTGAAGAGCTTAAATGTGGAGTCTAACTTTATCACAGGAGCTGGGATTCTAGCACTGATTGATGCATTAAGAGATAATGAAACCCTGGCAGAGCTCAAGATTGACAATCAGGTCAATGTTCTACAACAGTAACTTTGAGAAAACTACAGCCCACACTGCTATGTAGGGCTTGGCAACTCAGGATGGGGAAGGGAGGAGGGTTGTCAGGGATCCCTGTTGGAAGATGGTGGGCTGAAAAGAGAGGACGTTTGGGGTATCTAGAATATTAACTTAATGTGTATAATGGTGTATGCAATGTAAAGGTGTATACTCTCCCCTAGATCATTTTAAGAGAATTTAGATGGCTGTCCAGTTTGAACTGAGAGGACTCTTCCATGTGACTTAGTCTACCTTCCAGTTTTTCAGCTCTGTGCTGGCAAGGTCCACATTGTAGGCTTTTTTGTAAGTAAAAGGCAGAGAGATACATGTTAGAAATGTTTCCATCCAGAGTAGCTATAATTTTTTTATTAGAAAAAATAACTGCAGTTATTTGAAAAAATATTTGGTAAATATCTCCTTCAGTCCCGTAAATAAATTATATAAACTATGAAGGTAGAAAAAAGGATTATGTCTTAAAATTTAACCCCATGCTTCTTAATCCATGTTTTAAATTTTTATTGAGATATCATTATATACAGTAAAATTTACTTTTTAAAAGTATATAGTTAAATGCTTTTTGGTATATTTGTAGAGTTTTGCAGCCATTACCACTAATTCCAGAACATTTTCATTACCCCAAAAAGAAACCCCATCCCCATTAGCAGTCATACCCCTTTCACCAGGCTCTGGCAATCACTCATCTACTTTCTGTTTCTTAGGATTTCTGGACAGCTTATATCTGTAGAATGAAACAATACGTGATCTTTTTGTGACTGGCTTCTTTCACCTAGCATAATGTTCTGGAGGTTCATCTGTATTGTAATATACTCAGTACCTCATTCTTTTATGACTGAATAATATGCTGTTCCATTTGGCATTTGTCCACTTATGAGCCACTAGAAATAATGCTGCTGTGAACATTCATTACAAACTCTTGTATGGACATAGATTTTCATTTCTCTTCAGTATATAGTTAGGAGTGTAACTGCTGGGTCATATGGTAACTCTGTGTTTAACTTTTAAGCAGCAGCCAAACAGTTTTCCATCGTAGCTTCACCATTTTACCTTCCTCCCAGCAATGTCTCCATTTTTCCACATTCTTGCCAACACTTGTTATTATCTGTCTTTTTTATTATACTTATCCTAATGGGTATGAAATGATATCTCATAATAGTAATTCACACTTTTTTGATGTCTGTATGATCATATTACTGAACTTGTTTATTTTGAAAAAAAAAAAGTGTGTGTGTTTGTGTCTGTGTGTGTGTGAAATACAGGTCCACTGAGGTTGTGGTGATGATTGGGTCAATGGGTAAAATCAGCTTCCTGTGACAAACATTTCATAGCTTTAAGTAACCAGTTTTCTACAACAAACAGACAATTTGTTCTCAGTTACAAATCAGTCCTTGGATTTGTATACTGAGAACAAATGAACTATTAACTATGAACTATGTATATGTTGTAGGAATTAGGAACATTTAAAGAGATCAACAGAATCGGCATGTGCCTGAATGTCTTAATTTACCTTGAAAAGTATTTTGATTTAGTTTATTAATATTCTTTTTTTCTAATGATTCCAGAGGCAGCAGTTGGGGACAGCTGTAGAATTGGAAATGGCCAAGATGCTAGAAGAAAATACAAATATCCTTAAATTTGGATATCAGTTTACACAGCAGGGACCACGAACCAGGGCAGCTAATGCTATAACAAAAAACAACGACTTAGGTAAGATATAGACAGTATCGATCAAGTTTCTGAATTCTTTCATAAGCTAATGTATTGAGAGAACTTATTTCCCTTTTAAGAATAAATTTTAACAGAGAAGTTATTTGGCCTTTGTTTCTAAAATCTGCATGGTCCTTTTCATACTGATTGAATTCAAGTTCAATTTAAGTAAAGTTGTAGTGATGATTGGGTTAATGGGTAAAATCAGCCTCTGTGACAAACATATTTCGTAGTTTTAAATGACCAGCTTCCTACAACAAGCAAATGGTTTGTTCTCAGTTACAAATCAGTCCTTGGAACTATTGAAACAAAGATTGCAACATTACAGGAAAGTTTTTTGCCCTTTTAATCAAACAAACCTAGGCAGAAATTCAATTTTATGTAATAGAATATGGACTATAGAAATATATAAAATAGAAAATAATTGTAGTTCTCACCCAGGTTTTATAATCTGGTATGTAGGTGTTTGCTAGTCTTCCTAACAGGACTGTTGTGGAACTGTCTTCTCACTGCATACATCTAGGTCAGTAATCTCATTCTCCTATGTTTTCTATTTAATTGCTTGAGGCTTGTGGCTTCCATTTGAAATAGACTGTCCAGCCAAAGCTGAACATGGTGCTTAGAATTTTATTTCTACATGTTTCCAAAAGTTGACTGTTTTAAATTAGGTTGTTTGCCATTGAAGTATTTTTCAAGATGTCTTTTAGACAAGAAGTAAAACAAGACTTCTCAAAAGGAGTGATATTTCAAAGTGTTGTCATTCTCTTAAGCTTCAGCCATATTTGAGTTTGCATTCTGTAAAAGTTTCTGGAGCAGGAAAAAAATAGCACTTCATTCCTTTAACCCAGATTACTATGGAAAGTATTAGCTCAGACCTTTTCTGTCCTTTATGACAGTGGTTCTCCAGAGGAGGTTTTAGCTGCTCGCTTTTGAAAAGAGAAAATTGGTGTGTTTTGGTGTATTGTTGATTCCAGATGTAGTTTGCAAAGTCATGCTAATTTTTTTAGTATTGCCTCACTAGTTAGCTTCTATTTTTTTCCTTCCAGCCTTTAATTTTGCTTCTCAGAGCAGTGTTTTAAGAGAACTTCATAAATAAGTTCTAGCTAGACTTCATAAATAATTGGAGAACTTTAAAAACACATAGGTTATTGGCTTAAAATGGCTTTCTTCACCCCCAAAAAATGGTTGACCAGGGCCTCAGGACCATCACATAACCCTCCTTTGATGGATAATGAAGCTGAGTGCTCTGTTGAATGTTTACTGTGTTCTCATTAGTGCGCTATGCAACCACAAGGTACAGATACTATTGTTCTCCTATAATACAGGATAAGTTGAGACTCAAAGAAGTTAACTAACTTGCCAAAAAACACGCAGCAGAAAACTGACAGAGCGAGTTTACTTAGAGGTTCTGATTTAGTCTATGATGGGATTTGGGTTGTAGGCATTTCACACTCAGAAACCCTGGCTTGTTTCTCTAGTGTTGAGTGGATATTTGAGTTTCTGAGTTCATCAGTGTTATATATCTTAAGCAGGTGTGCCCATATGTCCTCTACTTATCACAGCATTTGTCACATTTTTAAAATTTCCTTTTACTCAAAAAATTAGTTACATGTAATAGTCTTACTTACAAAGACTATATGCTTTTTGAGGGCAGGGACCATGTTGGCAGGAGCCATGTCCAACTATTGAATCCCAGCACTCTTAAAACCATGCCTGATACACAATAGATACTTAAGAAAACTGGATTTAGTGAATAAGTAAGTGGTACAATATGGACTTTCTGACAGTTACAATTCACCGGTACCTAAATAGCCATAAAGTAAGCCAGAAGTATGCTCCATTTTTCCTCTCCTTGGAAACTACCTTAACAAATCTACGAATGAATTTGTAGCCCCAACCAGCTCTGTTACCTAACCTCCCTCCAGGAGGCAGGTGATTCCAGCAGCTGTTCTTCCAGGAGCTATACAGAGAATGTCCATAAATGTCATGGCAGGGGCATCAACCTTTGCAAGGCTTCAGCAGTTGTGCTTTTCTGTGAATCCTGTTTTGGTAGGCACTTTGCCTGCATTTCTGTAAGAAAAGACATGTCTGGTGTTAGAGTGAGGGAGATTTGGGCAAATGCAAGAGGAAGAGAAGGCCATGTTGAAGAAGCTGTGTTCTAACAAGCAGAATCGAGAGAAAGCAAGCAGCTTTGTGCTGGAAACTCTCTAGACTCACCTTACGTTGTTTCATTCTGATCCAGACTAGATTTTCAGATGTGGGTCTCAGGCAGCACATTCCTGGTTAGGGCAATTATGGATAAAAGCTCTAATTTGAGAGCCAGCAATTTAAGAGTACGCTGATGACAGCCTGCAGATTTTAAGAACTGACTCTCAATAGCATGATGCTGACTCCAGAATAAACTTTCAGTAAGTATTTGTTGTCTAAAGCTAATATTTAAAAAGTTGTATCAGGCCAGGTGTGGTGGCTCACACCTGTAATCCAAGCACTTTGGGAGGGTGAGGCGGGTGGATCACCTGAGGTCAGGAGTTCAAGACCAGTCTGACCAACATGGTGAAACCCCGTCTCTACTAAAAATACAAAAATTAGCTGGGCGTGGTGGTACACGCTTGTAGTCCTAGCTACTTGGGAGGCTGAGGCAGGAGAATTGGTTGAACCCGGGAGGCGGAGGTTGCAGTGAGCCAAGATTGCGCCAGTGCACTCCAGCCTGGGCAACAGAGCAAGACTCTGTCTAAAAAAAGAAGAAAAAAAGCTTGTATCAGCAGATTTAAGAGGGACTATTGGTACTGTTGGTAGAATACACTAAAATTACATGATAAAGAACTTGGATTTATTTGGATTTTTTGCAGGAGGCATTTGAGACCCATTAGAGGCCACTGAATAAATGATTAAGATACTTTTTTAAAAAGTTGCCCTTATTGTTCTTTTATAGTTAGAAAATGGGGTTAGTTAGGACGTTCAAAATTAACTAATGATGACCTATTGACAACTTATATCAGTGTAATGTGTTTGGGAAAGAAATTGGACCAGATCCAAAGAATTGTTAGTACGGCAAAAATTCTAACCCTGCCATCTAGAGGATGAACTGAAGAATTGCTGGAAGGTAACAAGTGAGCACCATATGAGAAAGAGGAGTCAGAAATGACCCGTTGCCTCGTTGTTCTCTGTTGTGCACACAGTGGCAGCAGCCTCTCATTCTTCCACTCAGCTGACTTTTTCTTCAGCTGTATACTCTGACTTCTGCCTAATAGATAAAGATGGAAAGCCTGAAGGCTAGGTTTTCTGACATACTGGTCTCAGCAGCCTCAAAAGAGGTAATCAAAGAACAAGACCCGAAACTTGTACAGAATCTCTTCGAAATATAGTTCTTTTTCACCTTGTAGATGGGCCTCTATCAGATCTTCGTGTTCTGATTTTGATAACATCATTCCTACTCTCATTGTTTTCTTAGTCTCAGCTATTCGTTGAAATAATTCTACCTACTCTCCATCTCTTCAGCTAAGAAGT
Organism: Cacajao melanocephalus; assembly: GCA_963573385.1. Lineage (NCBI taxonomy): Eukaryota > Metazoa > Chordata > Mammalia > Primates > Pitheciidae > Cacajao > Cacajao melanocephalus. The sequence goes on along the minus strand of CAUYLG010005703.1, from coordinate 70,859 downwards.
GTCACAGCTGTAACAGCAAAGAGGTTCTATGGTATACATGCAATATTCTATTCACCTTTGAGTCTCACATTACTATCTTTGCATTAGCTAACTACATATTCCATTTTCTAGACCTTTTTTTGTTGCAGTCTGTCCTATAGATCTTTTTATAACATGCATTTTAGCATCTGAAGTGGTATGCCAATAACATCCAAACCCTGCTGCAATTCAGAATTTTCTTTGAAATTTCTACCCTAAATAATTATCTGAAGTTTGCCTTTCAGACATTTCTGTATTTTTCAAAGATCTATATACATGATTTGATATTTGAGGGCTCCTCTCTATTTAATTTTTTTTCTTAATATTTCAGTGAACATGTGAACTTCTTTGTTAGCGTGGATTAAAATTAGTTCCTTGCTTTGACAGTACATACTCTAAAATTGGAATGATACAGAGAAGATTAGCATGGTCCCTTGCAAGCATGACACACACATTTATGAAACAATACCTATTTTTATCGAGTTCTGGCAAAAAAAAAAAAATGATAAAATAAACTTAGAGTCAGGCAAACTTAATTAGATAAGTATAAAAATGTTCATGGGAACCCGATACTTTAGTCCTTCTGGTTTTATTTTCAAGTGAGCACTCAGCTTATGGCTGAACAAGCTTTTATACACTTCATCCGAACATATGGTCTTATCTATCAAAGGTCGACAAACAAAAGCCAGTGGTCAGAATAGCACAAGAGCAGAGTGTCTATGGCTTGGCCCGGACACCAGGTGCACCTGTTGGCTTCTAGTTTCTCCGTCAAACAGCCAGTTTAGGCCAAAATACACACTACAGAAGTGACAGAGCCATGATTCAGTCTATTTGTCACTGATTCTGGAACCTGTGGTTTTTGTCCTCTCTAGGAGCTGGCCACAATGCTGAGAGCCCTGAATGGGTGGTACTCAATGAATGTTCTCTAGTGGCTGATAGATGAGAGTGCAGGTAGCAAGATCTGAAGTTGAAGACCTTGTTCTGCTACCGGAGAGCACCCCTGAGTAGTTTGGTGTCACTAGTCCAGGAAGAGGCTGGTAGTCTCAGATACATACATGTACCATTCTTTGCTGCATCAGCTGAGCTAGTTGGCTGGCCACTTAGGCAGCAAAGTTTATGGTAGCCAGAAGTGACTGCATCATATTACCAGGGTCTGAGATTTTCATTACTTTGCATTTGTTGTTTTGTCAGACCTTGGACTGGTTTATTTTATAGGAGACAAGAGAAGGAAAATTCAGAAAGCAGTAGCAAATCACTTACCTATAAAAATGTCAAAAATGTTTTTGGTATATTCTTTGACAGCCTGAGGAAATACATTGTAGTGTCTAATCAGGATAGCATGCAAATAGTTACTTTCAATATGTTCTAACCCTAGCTGCCTGAATTTCACTTCAGAATTTAACACACTAATTTATTAGCTGTTTTTTTAAACCTAAGTATATACCGTTTCAATAAACAAATGACTTGGGCTGGGCGCAATGGCTCACACCTGTAATCCCAGCACTTTGGGATGCTGAGGCGGGCAGATCACTTGAGCCCAAGAGTCCAAAACCAACCTGGGAAAAATAGTGAGACCTCGCCTCTATTTTATTAGTAAAATAAATTTCAAGGTTAAAAATAAAAAGAAATGACTTGTAGATGATTGGTGACCATTCAGTTTTAGATTTCTAGCACTGCTGCTGTGTAAGCACAGCTATGAGTCAGTGAGCCTTAGGGCATGTAGTTCTTGTTTTGAAACCCCTCCGTTCTCAACAAGTAAATGACAGTGGTGAATGATGTGAAGTAGGTTTTGTCTTTTTTAACTTGATGGTCATATGAACTGGAAATGGACATTTCAATTTTGTAAAGCTTATAACTGGATTATACAGAAACTTGCTTGTTACAAGCCAGTTACCATTGTAAAAACTAATAGGGATTTCTAACATACTTTGTTTTATTTTTCTCATAGTGCGTAAGAGACGAGTTGAAGGAGACCACCAGTAAGTCTGTCAAGGTGTAATCTTTGGAAGACTTCAGAAGATCACCAAGGGCTCATGTTGGTGACATCAGATGTAAAATTTTCCTGGGTAGAAGGGAAAAGACTGGAAAATTTTTTTTAGTGACATGCATTTTTTTTTTTTTTTTAGTTGTTATTAGTTTCAAATTGTAAAATCAATAATAAGGTGATTTTTTATATTCTGAAACATTTCTACTTTCTGCTAAAATCAATTTTAATTTAGCTTAATTGAATGAGTGATGATGAATCTTGGGCAAAAAAAAATAATTGTAAAAAATTTTACAAGTCATTTGTGTAGAATAATCTGAACATTGTGAGGACCAGTCTTTTTTAAATCAACAGGGATATTGCTGGTATCAGAATTGCTATTGCTTCATTTAGATATAAAACGCTTAAGAGCTTTCTTCATTCCATGACCTGGAGACTTTTCCATTTTTTATAATACATGAACTTGGCAACAGTGTGATTTTTCTTTATCAAGAGAACAAAATGCCAGGATTCTTAAATGGTTGACTCAATATCTGGGCATTTGTGTAGGAGCTAAAGCAGGTCTCCAGGGAGAGATGGTGGTCATCTGTGCATTTCAGGTTGCTGCACTTGTCTAATGTGACGCAGCAACACCCAGATTTTCTTAAAACAAAGTCATCAGCTTTACCAGGTTACATACTTTGTTTAAAAGCATAGTGAGGTCTAAGTTCATTCCAGTGCTTCATTTTAATAATGTGGGCATTATTAAATTTTTCTGAAAGCTAATGGTAAAAAGCACCTGAGTACAAAAGCTGTTTTCTTCCCCATAAAAAAAGGCATACAGCCAACTCTTAGTTATTTAGGGTGAGAGAAAAAAGAAAACTGTTAAACAATGAAATCAAAGATAATAAATATGATGGAATTCCAGTATGAGGCACTTGCAAAACAGTCATTTAAACTGATGGTTACTGTAAGTCATTTAGAAGCTGACATGTAAGTAAATTACTTGGTGTTACACAGTATCCTAAGAAGTTCCTATATGCAGTGCAGAATTGCATAAATAGTATTTAATCACGTCTACAAATCTTCCAACCAAGAAGGAAAACTGCTGTTCTTCATAAATCTGATTTCTAGTATATGCTTCCTTTCATCTTATACTTTTATCCATATTTATAAAAGTCATTTCTATAATAAAAACGGTCTTTCTTGGTCAAAGTATTAAAGTGAACAATTGAATAAAGTACTGTGGTCGGGAAAATGATTTGAGACTGCAGAGCTGATGCTGGGTAGAGGGTTTGGACTTGTATGCGTGCCCTGTCTCAGGGCAGCCCCTGGAGCAGGAGGTGGCAGAGGCATTTACAGCTGCAGAAAACAGGGAGGAATAGAATCTTAGGTAACCCTGGCCTCAAAATTCAGGCCTGGCTGTATCATTTACAGAGATTTTTCTGAAGGGAAGAATCTCATTTCTGAGGGTGGGGGCGGGGTAGCTTGTCATTATTAATTTTTTTTTTTAACTTTTTGGGCTGGACTCGGTGGCTCACTCCTGGAATCCCAGCACTTTGGGAAGCCAGGGTGGATCACTTAAGGTCAGGAGCCTGAGACCAGCCTGGCCAACTTGGTGAAACCCCGTCTCTACTAAAAATCAAAAAATTAGCCGGGTGTGGTAGTGTACGCCTGTAATACAAGCTACTCAGGAGGCTGAGGCAGGAGAATCACTTGAACCTGGGAGATGGAGGTTGCAGTGGGCCAAGATCACACCACTGCACTGCAGTCTGGGTAACAGAGCAAGACCCTGCCTCAAAAAAACAAAAAATCTTTTTGAAATTGAATTGTAGTGTGTCTGCTCCTTTGGCTTGGGCTGCACAGTTTCTCTAATGAACCAGGCAGCTTCTTGTGTGCTATGGTAATAAGCCTTCTTAACAGGCCAAGCTTCACTTACAAGAACTGTGGTGTGTTTCTTTGGTTTTGTTTTGTTTTTTAAATCAATATCCAATGTTTTATAGGGGTCAAAGATTAACTTTGCACTATTCCCTTTCAGTTAAAGGCCACTGATACTTTTCCAAGTTAGGAAGGCTCACTTGCTTGCTTTCTTGCCTCCCTTTCTCCATCCTTCTCCCTTCCTACCTTCTCTATTTCCCTGTTTCTATCCCTCCCTCCTTTCTTCTCCCCTCTTTTTTTTTTTTTTCATATGCAGCTTTTGGATTGTACTTGATTTATAGAGACTGCACAGTTCCAACAAGATTGGGAGTCAGGCATGGAGCAGGCATCTCAGGCTACCAGAAAGAATTGGTCACCTAGACTTTCAGTCAGGCATCCTCATTTGCATTGTCCTGTAAGTCAATTGATTGATAAATAGTTAGTGCCCCCTTCGTCTCTTAAGTTTTTGTTTTGTTTTGTTTTGCTTTTAATATAGGTAGGTGGAACTCTACCTAGAATTTTGTATCATACTTATGGGTAATATCTTTTTCATTTATTATTTATCAAAGTATGAAGTTGAGTATTTTGCTTCTACCATTTCAGTTCTGCATTATAATAGTTCATTGCATAACTGAAAGAAAGGATTTCTTCATAAGTAACATTAAATATGAACAGTCATCCAATTGAATATAGAAAATCTTTCAAAAATTAAGGGAGACACATTGTGTTTACTTCGATCTTTAAAAATCTGGCACCTCTTAGTAACTTTCAGTATTTCTCAATTGCTCTAAAATTTTATAATAAATAGATTAGGATTTTGCAATAGTCTATTTTTAAGCCAAAGGTTTTCTGAGACCTTAGGTTTTGTAGTCTAACCAGCTTATCTGGTTATATAAAAGAATATTCTTTGCATTTTTAAATTGCTGTTTTTAAAAAAACTTTTTATTACCTGTTTTAAAAATGTTATATTCATGTTTGTCTGAATTTTTCCAGTATGCCTACATGAAATTGTATGTATTAAAAACTCAATATTAGTGACAAATATTAATACTACTAAAATGGATTTTGGTGCTATATTCTTGTAGCTAAAGCCTAGTAGAAGTCTCAAGAATAGCTGAAATACACTTTCAAAGGTTGCCTGTCATTTAAAAGACCAAATAAGAATGTTGTATTAAATAAATTAGTGGATGGTTAGAGACTTCAAGGAGAGTTAGCTTGGTCATTTAATTGAGACTTCATGTTATTTGAATGAAATAACCCACATCCTTGCCTTTTATAAGAGGTGCACTCTGGAGAAGTTACATGTAAATAGAACTCTATAAATTGTTTTCCAGTTCACTGAGTATCTGATGTGTTTTCATTTAAAAAGAGGATTCCATGATATAATAAAATTATTTTAAAAAAGTATTTTGATAAAATGTTACTCATGTCATATTGTACATTATATTTAACTCTTGCTGTCATTAAAATAAGATGAAAGCATTTATGGAATTAAAAAAAATCTTACATTTTAGGGTCTGTGTTCCCAGGGCTGCCTCACTTTTTCTGTGTAAAACCAGGAGCCACTGTTAACCTCCCAGCAGATCCAAGGAGCAAACTTTCTCTGGAGTCCATAGCCAATACTGTCCAACTTCACTCATTCTACAGTGCTACTGCACTCTGAATGTATTGATCCATGGCACCCAAGAGAAGCAAGCATGGATACACTACTGACGACTCAGGTTGCTGCTATCAGTTAAGGGCCGTGAGTTCTTGGCGTCTAAGTATCTGTAAAATTATCCTCTTCATCAGCTCTCACTGATCATTAATGTTTCTGGATATTTCTTACCCTAAGACTTGCTTACCAACAAATCAAAGAAACTCTTCACTAATTATTTTTAAATTGAGAAAATACTATTCAGAGGCAAAGGTTTTTATGTTCTTTTTTGAAACCGAGTCTCGCTGTGTTGCCCAGGCTGAAGTACAAGGCACGATCTCGGCTCACTGCAACTTCCGCCTCCCAGGTTCAAATGATTCTCCTGCCTCAGCCTCCTGAGTAGCTGTGGTTACAGGCGCCTGCCACCATGCCTGGCTAATTTTGGTATTTTTTAGTAGCGACGGGGTTTTACCATGTCGGCCAGGCTGATCTCAAATTGACCTCAGGTTATCTGCCCGCCTCAGCCTCCCAAAGTGCTGGGATCATAGGTGTGAGCCACTGCACCTTGCCTTATTCTTATATTTCAATTTGGTCATTCTTTCTTATGTCTACAGATTGAGCATCCCTAATTGAAAACTTTTTGAGTGCTAACATAGTGCTCAAAGGAAATGCTTATTGGAGCCTTTCGAATTTTAGATTTTTAGATTAGGGATGCTGAACTATATAATGCCCTGAATTCCAAAATCAAAAATAATTTGAAATCTGAAATACTTACAGTCCCAGCATTTTGGATAAGGGATACTCAACCTGTATTGATTTTTCTCTACTGTAATACAGTTTTATAAATTCTTCCGTATAACAATTGAATGAATTAGAAATTTAATAACAAAACATATATTTTATTAATTTTAAACTCTGTCTTGTAGACTGCTCATTCAGAAAGGTCAACCTAGATTTCCTAGATAACTCCTAGGAAAAAAGACATGGCTAAGTAAACTACTATAAGCCATAACAAAGTATTTCAGAAAGCCTTTATTAACATATAAAGAATTTTGGCCAAGCACTGTGGCTTAAGCTTGTAATCCTAGCACTTTGGAAGGTAAAGCGAACAGCTCAGTTGAGCTCAGGGGTTTGAGACCACCCTGGGCAACATGGCGAAACCCCATCTCTACAAAAAATACAAAAATTAGCCGGGCATGGTGGTGCATGCCTGTAGTCCCATCTACTCAGAAGACTGAGGCAGCAGAACTGCTTGAAGTTGCAGTAAGCTGAGATTATGCCACTGTACTCCAGCCTGGGTGAGGGAGTGAAACCCTGTCTCAAAAAAAAAAAAAACAAAAAACAAAGAACCTGTAGTCCTAGCACTTTGGGAGACCAAGCAGGGAGGATTACTTGAGCCCAGGAGTTTGAGACCAACCTGGGCAACATAGCAAGACCCCATCTTTACAAAAAATTTAAAAATTAGCCAGGCACCTGTAGTGCCAGCTACTTGGGAGACTTAAGTGGGAGAATCGCTTGAGCCTGGGAGGTTGAAGCTGCAGTGAGCTTTGATAATGCGACTGCATTCCAGCCTGAATAACAGAGTGAGACTGTCTCAAAAAAAAAAGTGTTTTTTTTGTCGTTGTTTTTATTTTTTACTTAGGACACCTGCTCTAGAGGCTAGATAAAAATAGATTGTAATGGCCAGGCACATTGGCTCATACCTGTAATCCCAGCACTTTGGAGGCTGAGGCGGGTGGATTACCTGAGGTCAGGAGTTCAAGACTAGCCTGGCCAACATGGCAAAACATCATCTCTACTACAAATGCAAAATATTAGCTGGGCGTGGTGGTGCACACCTGTAATCCCAGCTACTCAGGAGGCTGAGACAGAATTGCTTGAACCCAGGAGATGCGGAGGTTGCATTGATCCGAGATCACGCCATTGCACTCCAGCCTGGGTGACAGAGTGAGACTCCATCTCAAAATAAAAAGTAAAAAAATAGTAAGAAACACCACCAGCAGTGTTTTGCTAACATAGCTGTAACAAGTTACTTCATTTTTAAGACAATCAGACACCTCTTAGAGTCTACATATATGAGGTTTTACTCTCTTTTCTACAGTTTAATTGATGCAAAGCAAGTAATTGGCCTACAACTTTTCACGTATTATGGTCTATACATTCAGAGAGTAAGGTTTAAGAATGAATTATTGGTGCTTCTTGGTGGATATATATAGCAGTTTTTAGAAATTTAAATTTCACCTATACTCACAAAGATAAGCTTTTGATTCAGTGGTTTCAAATTTTAGATCAATCCATTTAAGAATTGTTTTTTAAAATGTGTATACACGTACATACAGCATAAAAACGTTTGTAATATCAAATAAATGTCTTTTCAGTTTTTTGGATGAATTTTATTTGGTTTTAGTTACATTTAAAAGCTTAAAAATTACCTTTGTAACAATAATTTGAACATCATTGTCACATGAAATCAAGTATTTATATTTTTTCTAATGCTAAAATATGCAACATTGTAATAGCCTTTCTTCCATTTTTATAAATATAAAAGCAATAAATTTTAACACCAATATTTAAATAATACAAAATATTATCAACCAAATTCATAACAGCACAGTGAAGTTTCTTTTGAAGACTATGTACTAGAAGCATTTAAAACTTACCAATATATACTGGGATAAATCGTTTCAATAAAGTTTAGCAAATGTTCTGTAGACTTGGACTTTTTGAAAAAGCACATAATCCCTTTAGTTCTTAAGTTCTAAAATTCATTCCTTACATCCTTCTTCAAGAACAAGTTTATCAATTTCCCTGAGATACTCATTCCTACCTGTTACAGACTGAATGTTTGTATCCATAACCCCCCATCCCAAATTCACATGTTGAAGCCCTTAACCCCCAATGTGATGGTATTTGGAGTTGGGGCCTTTGGAAAGTAATTAAGGCTAGATGGGTCACAAGGTTGGGCCCCTTATGATGGTATTTGTGTTTTTATACGAAGAGACAGGAGACTCTCCACCATATGAAGATACAGCAAAATGCCAGCTGTCTGCAAGCCAGGAAGGGAACCCTCACCAGGAGCCAAACCATGATCTTGGACTTCCCAGCCTCTAGGAACGTGAGCAATAAATTTTTGTTATTTAAGCCACCAAGTCTATAGTATATTGTTGGGACAATCTGAGCTGACTAAATACCCCCATATTATGTTGAACCATGTAAAATTAGTTATAATAGTTGACCACTTTTACCTATAAAAATAGTAATTTCATGAGGTTCAACCTAATATCATCAGTACTAGGTCCTGTCCATAAAATTGAATTTAGTTGACAAATAGGAAAGAGCAGGGTCAGCTGGGCATGGTGGCTCACACCTGTAATCCCAGCACTTTGGGATGCCAAGGCAGGTGGATCACCTGAGGTCAGGAGTTCAAGACCAGCCTGGCCAACATGGTTAAACCCTATCTCTACTGAAAATACAAAAACTAACCAGGTGTGGTAGCGCATGCCTGTAGTCCTAGCTACTCAGGAGGCTGAGGCAGGAGAATAGCTTGAACCCAGGAGGTGGAGGTTGCAGTGAACCAAGATCACGCCACTGCACTCCAGCTTGGGTGACAGGGTCCATCTCAAAAAAAAAAAAAAAAAAAAGGCAGAGTCTTGTGATACAGTATACTCTGAACCTGATGGGAACTAGTCCTTCTAATAGACTAGAGATGATTTTTATAGTAAAGCAAAGACTTACCAGTCACCTGTATGTATCAATCAAAAGAGAAAACCAGGCCAGGCTTGAAGCTCATGCCTGAAATCACAGCACTTTAGGAGGCTAAGGTGGGTGGATCACCTGAGGTCAGGAGTTTGAGACCAGCCTGGCCAACATGGCAAAACCTTCTCTCTACTAAAATTACAAAAATTAGCCAGGTGTGGTGGCGTATGCCGGTAATCCCAGCTACTCGGGAGGCTGGGGCATGACAATCGCTTGAACGTGGGAGGCAGAGGCTGCAATGAGCTGAGATTGCCACTGCACTCCAGCCTGGGAGACAGAGCAAGACTCCTAAAAAAAAAAAAAAAAAAAAAAAAAGACCAGGCTCGGAGGCTCACACCTGTTATCTCAGCACTTTGGGAGGCTAAGGTGGGTGGATCACCTGAGGTCAGGAGTTCGAGACCAGCCTGGCCAACATGGTGAAACCCTATCTCTACTAAAAATAGAAAAATTAGCCACTCGCAATGGCAGCTACCTGTAATCCCAGCTACTCAGGAGGCTGAGACAGGAGAATCACTTTAGCGTGGGAGCCAGAGGTTGCAGTGAGTCGAGATCACACCACTGCACTCTAGCCTGGGCAACAGAGCAAGACTCTGTCTCAAAAAAGAAGAAAACCAAGGAAACGTGTAATGGGTTTGAGGAAACTTAAGGATAAAAGTTAACTAAAGCGCCAGGCACGGTAGCTGACACCTATAATCCCAGCACTTTGGGAGGCCGAGGCAGGTGGATCACAAGGTCAGGAGTTTCACTGTCCTGGCCAACATGGTGAAATCCTGTCTACTAAAAATACAAAAATTAGCTGGGTGTGATGGTGCGTGCCTGTAATCCCAGCTACTCAGGAGGCTGAGGCACGAGAGTCGCTTGAACTGCCCTCCAGCTTGGGCAACAGAGCTAGACGCTGTCTCAAAAAAAAAGTTAAATAATTTAAAGTTTTCAGAGTTTTCCTAACTTAGGGGAATAAAGAAATTGACCCAGAATCTTTCTTTAATGTCGTTCTGCCTTCTGAGAATGACTGTTGAGCTTCACGTTCATGTACAGGAAGCCTCGATGCAGGAAGGCTCAGGTGCTTGAGTTGTGAGCTGCTCCCTGAGTCTAAGACGACTTGAGTGCCAGGGACTAGCTGTGAGGCAACAGCATCCTCACCATGTCCTCCAAAGCAGTCCAACTAAAAATGCTCAGCCTGCTAGCACTGCTGCTCTTACAGGTACCAAATAGCAGGGGAGGCTTGACCATTTGTGAGTCCAAAATTGCCAAACATTTTTTTCCTTCAACTGTTAAGCTTTCCTGCATGGTCTGCAAAGGTTGAGGGCTTGGAGATCCCAGCCCAATTCCCCAGTCCCTGTCCTGTTCACAGATAGATAGATAGACCAGATCTTCAAGGCCAGCCCCTTAGAAAGAATACCTGATGTTACAATTAAGTTGTGCTAGTACCCTTCATTGTTCTGAATGAGTCTCTCAATTCTTCTTCAGAAGCTAGTGCTAATTATGAATGTGTTTAATATATAAGCATGAAATTATGCTGTAAAAGTATAAAAGGGAAGGAAACAGAATTGTAAATTACGGTTTTCAGCATGGTGAAATGGGCCATTTTTTTCCCTTTGATCATTTATAGTTCACAAAACATTTAAAAATATATATCTTAGTATTCAACTGTCAGAGGTAGAAAAATATAAACATTGAATTGAAGGATGTATGTGGTCAAATCTAAAGCCCACCTAGTGTCAGAGAAGAGACTGCTCAAGATAACAGCATTTGTTTGTTCATTCAGTAAAGAGTTTTTAGGTTCTATTGTGTTCCAGCTACTGTAGCAATTACAAAACTAGAAATCAAATCCAGTATTTTGTTTCCCATGGCTCTTTTCCCTCAACCTAATGGTGCCTGTTTATCTCAGGTAGATGTTTTGGGTATCTGTCTCCATAAGGTCACTAAAGTATTATTTACCCAGCATTGTGATCACTGTGCATGTAAAATCCTAATCCTTGTCTCAGAAAAACTTACTTGTGCCGGGTGCAGTCGCTCATGCCTGTAATCCCAGCACTTTGGGAGGCCAAGGCAGGTGGATCATGAGGTCAGGAGATCGAGACCACCCTGGCTAATACAGTGAAACTCATCTCTACTAAAAATACAGAAACTTAGCCGTGCGTGGTGGCATGTGCCTGTAGTCCCAGGTACTCGGAGGGGCGGCTGAGGTGGGAGAATTGCTTGAACCCAGGAGGCGGAGGTTGCGGTGAGCCAAGATCACGCCACTGCACTCCAGTCTGAGTGACAGAGCCAGACTCCATCTCAAAAAAAAAAAAAAGCTTATTTGTTTACTTAATTAAAAGCTTTGTACAGAGGTCTTAAACTCTTTAAACCTCAGTTTCCACATCTGTAAAAGGGGTATAACAGCACCTGCCCTAAGGATTAGAAGTAGTCAGGCCCACTTAGCACTGGTTAAGTACCAGGTATCCAGTGAACTCTCCCGGTGGTACCTGCTCTTCCAAGAGCACAATGCTATATGAGAAATGGAATTAATGCCCTACTAAGGGGACTACCGAGCACAGAAAGGCCCCAAACCCAGCTAGGCAGGCCAGGGAGGACCTCCTAAAGGAGGCCACAACTGAGCCAAATTTAACAACAGGAATGCACTAAAACCTAAGACCCTCCCATAGTAAACAGTTCACAAAACAATCCTGTTTGGGAAAAAATGGATTTTCTAAAGTTATGGACTTGCTTTTGAAAACTTTTTATTCACAACTAGGATTATGCAAAAGCAACTCAACTTACTTCAATTAAAACAAGTCATTTCATCATTGTTTTAAAACAAACTTGAATACAATGAGTGCACATTTTAGGGCTTTATATAATTTTCCTCTTCACACCCTGCTTTCCTCTTTCTGGAAGGTTTACCTGAATAAATATGAGAGATAAGACATAAAATTCAATACAAAATGTTTCTTAAAGTTTTATCTAAAATGGTTCTGACAGGGAGCCAGCCCTTCAGGTTAGAACTGTTTCTCCACCCTTGGTAGCCAAATGTGTCCCCACAGACACTGTCTAGATCAGGCAACTGAACCTAGGTTTCCCCTGGGCAGGCTGGAGTACAAGGCACGATCTTGGCCCACTGCAAACTCCGCCTCCCGGGTTCTAGCAATTCTCCTTCCTTGGCCTCCCAAACAGTTGGGATTACAGACTTGTGCCACCATGCCTGGCTAATTTTTTGTGTTTTTAGTAGAGACAGGGTTTCACCATGTTGGCCAGACTAGTCTCAAACTTTGACCTCAGGTCATCTGGCCGTTAGCCTCTCAAAGTGCTGGAATTACATGCATGAGCCACCCCACCCTGTGAATACTTACTTTTCATTCTATACTGACTGACATTTCTATTGTATTACTTGAAATATGTTCCCCAGCTTCCCCAGTACTTCACTTCTTTACTGTCTAAAATTCAGTACAGTTGGACCTCCATATCCAAGGATTAAACCAGCCACAGATCAAAAATGTTTGAAAAATTTTTAAATAAGGCAGTATAACAACTATTTACGTAGCTTTTTTTTTTTTCTTTTTTTATTGAGACAGAGTCTCACTCTGTTGGCCAGGCTGGAGTACAGCGGCATGACTTCGGCTTACTGCAACTTCCCTCTCCAGGGCTCAGGCAATTCTCCTGCCTCAGCCTCCTGAGTAGCTGGGATTACAGGTGTGTGCCACCACACCTGGCTAATTTTTGTATTTTTAGTAGCGATGGGATTTCACCATGTTGGCCAGGCTGGTCTCGAATTTTTGACCTCAGGTAATCCACCCCCCTTGGCCTCCCAAAGTGCTGGGATTACAGGTGTAAGCCACAGTGCCCAGCCTATATAGCATTTATACTGTATTATAAGTAATCTAGAGATGATTTCTTTTTTTTTTTTGAGACAGGGTCTTGCTCTGTCACCCAGGCTGGAGTGCAGTGGCACGATTACAGCTCACTGCAGCCTCGACCTCCTGGGTTCAATTGATCCTCCTGCCTAAGCTTCCTGAGTAGCAGGGACAATTTTTAATTTTTTTTTTTTTTTTAGAGATGGGGGTCTCAAACTCCTGGGCTGAAACGATCTGCCCACCTCACCTCCCAAAGTGCTGGGCTCCCAAAGCACCCATCCTGCAAATGATTTAAAGCAAGGGATGTGCATAGTTTATATGCAAATACTAATTAAGCTATCTTATATAAGCAACTTGAGCACTTGTGGATTTTGGTATATTCTGAGTTCTGGAACCAATCCACCGTGGATACTGAGGGACAACTATGTGTGTTGAGAGAGGAAAAAATAAATGAATACACAGTGACCATTGTTGTCACTGCAGTGGAGTTTTTCTTGTCTGTATCTCTAGAACAGAGCATGTGTTCGGAAAACATTGAATGAATTAATATGGTCAATGGGCAATACCATAGTGATTCTCTTACATAATTAATAATTAAGACCAGGCATGGTGGGTCACACCTGTAATCCCCACACTTTGGGAAGCCGAGGCAGATAGATCACTCGAGGCCAGGAGTTCGAGACCAGCCTGGCCAACATAGCGAAACTCTATCTCTATTAAAGATACAAAAAAAAATTAGCCAGGCGTGGTGGTGCAAGCCTAAAATTTCAGTTACTCGAGTTGCTGAAGCACAAGAATTGCTCGAACTTGGGAGGGAGAGGTTGCAATGAGCCAAGATTGTGCCACTACACTCCAGCCTGGGCGATATAGCAAAACTATCTCAAAAATAAAAAAGAGAGACTTAAAATTTCTTTGCACCTTTGATCTTATAAAAGGAAAAGAAAGCAAAATATTTTTGTAACAAATGAGATAGCCCCTCAACTACTATTATATTCAAACAATAAAGACACCCAGTTTTAAGCCAGGCACCACAGCTCATGCTTATAATCCCAGTACTTGGGAGGCCAAGGTAGAAGGATTGCTTGAGGCCAGGAGTTCCAGACCAGCTAAGCAACATAGTGAGACTTCATCTCTACAGATCATTTTAAAAATTAGCCAGGCATGGTGATGCATGCCTGTTGTTCCAGCTACTCAGGAGGCTTTGGCAGGAGGATCTCTTAAATCCAGGAGATCGAGGCTGCAGTGATCCATGATCATGCCACTACATTCCAGCCTGGGCAACAGAGCAAGACCCTGTCTTAAAAAAAAAAAAAAAAAGGCCAGACGTGGTGGCTTATGCCTGTAATCCCAGTACTTTGGGAGTCTGAGGCAGGAAGATTACTTGAGATCAGGAGTTCGAGACCAGCCTGGCCAACACGGTGAAACCCCGTCACTACTAAAAAATACCAAAATTAGGCATGGTGGCAGGTGCCTGTAACCCCAGCTACTTGGAAGGCTCAGGCAGGGGAATCACATGAACCTGGGAGGTGGAGGTTGCAGCGAGCTGAGATCGTACCATTGCACTCCAGCCTGGGCAGCAAAGCAAGACTCCATCTCAAAATAAATTAATTAATTAAATAAATTTTTAAAGACACCCAGTTTCCCACAGTGAACATGGTAGACCACTCTTTGCTGTACCCACATGAAGCAATTTGTAGTTCTGTAGCCAAGACTTGATATCTCAGGCCCTGCACCTTTCTTTACAGGCCTTTCCATCTTCCTAGAGTGCCTAACCTGGCCTGTGTGCTTGCAAACTTCAGCTCATTCTTCAACACCCAGCAGAGTATTCCTCCTCTATGCAGCCTTTCAAGACCTATCAGAGCACAGGTATCAGACCTTTGGGCCACCCCTAGTCCTACTGCTGCACTGATCTCACTGGATTTCAGTCAAGTATGTAGACAGTTAATTTGTGCCTGCCTGGTCTGTGAGCAATATTCCCAGCAGTTGACTCCTGAGTACAGGGTAAATTCTGAGAATTGAATACATTTGGTCTTACTTCATTACTGGGCTTCTTTGCTCTCACTCATCTTTGAGTCATATCTTCTGACCCCTAATCACTGTCTAAGGAATAGATTCTGGCTTGTTCCTCTGAAAGCAAAGGAATTTTTGACATGAAACTCTCCTTCAAAGATGGTTTATTCCTCAATGTTTCTTCTGCCAAATATTGTTACTTCCCACTGTACAGTTTTCCTGAAGGAGTTAACTTTTTTTAAAAGTTTCAGTGGGAAGGTAAGTAGAACTTTCGGACATGCTGAAATGACTAGATTTGAGAGGTTTTGTTCTTAAAGAGGTTATTTGAGCACTTAAATACCTACACACATCATTTTTAAGAACTATGAAGCTTAAATATTGGGTCTTTAATTATACAAACAGGGGAACTGCCTTTTATACATTTCCCTCCACAACAACATAAATTGTTTAATTGATTTTATTTGGAGAATGCCATATTTTCACAGCTAGTCTTTTCTTTGGGAGAGTAGCCCTAAGAAAAACAAAAGGCCTTCGTGCTTTTGTCCTCAGTAAACAGTAGGACAAGGAGTAAGAGCTCAGCAGAGCAAAAGCAGGCACTGCCACCTTGAAATGATGAACTGTGACTGTCACACCTGACTCACCTTGGAGTTCACCTTGGTAATAGTTTTTAACGGCAGCCAGGCTGAAGGTGTCCTTGCCTTCCTCCTCCACATCATCACTGCCAGCGTCCTGGTAGGAGACACTTGGCCCCTGCTGGTTCTGCTTCTCCTGCAGATGGATTTCCTGAGACTCCTGGTGACTGGAAGCCCTCCAGCGTTCTTTCTGTAAAGAAGAAAATAACCTCTTCAGCCTAAAACAGAAACTACTTTTGTGCCCTCTTGCATCTGTTTTCACCATAAAGAAGACATAATGCCTAGTCCAGGATAACAGCTCTCCCATGTGTCTTCGAAGTATCATCTTCCCCATCACACCTCTGCTACTCCAGGTGGATCCTTTGGTTTGCAGGTGTGAAGGATATGCAAGGGTGAAGAGGCAGAAGGGACCAGGCGCATTGGTTCATGCCTGTAATCCCAGCACTCTGGGAGGCCAAGGCAGGCAGATCACTTGGGGTCAGGAGTTCAAGACCAGCCTGAGCAACATGGTGAAACCCCATCTCCATCAAAAAATACAAAAATTAGATGGGCATGGTGGTGTGAGCCTCTAGTCCTCAGTTACTTGGGAGGCTGAGGCAGGAGAATCACTTGAATCGAGGAGGCAGAGGTTGCAGTAAGCCAAGATCATACCACTGCCCTCCAGCGTGGGCAACAGAGTGAGACTCTGTCTCAGAAAAAAAAAAAATGGCAGAAGGGAGCCCTGACACTAACTGGCTTGATTGGCATTGGCACAGGCCTGTCCTCCAGAGCTGTGCTGGTGTTCTGTGCTGCCACTGGGCCCAGGGAGAAGCGACCCACCCAAATTGACCCCCTGGAGCAGCAGAGGCTGTTTCTGTTCATCCCTGAGCCACAACCACCTGACCTGCCCAGGCTCCACCAAACTCCCATGGCTCCCAGATATTCCTGTCCTGACCCCTCAACCCAGAGTGCCTCATAGCTCCAGTGACAGAATGGGGAGGCCTTACTAGGGAACAGTTCTTGAGCCACAAAGTAGACTCCATTTTTTAAATCTGCCTGGCATTTCACACATTGCGGTTCACAATGTGTGTTTTGAAAGGTTACATTTTTTAAATAATCAGTTTTCTAGATTTCAGAGTTCTTTGGTACAATCCCACCAACAGCCATTGATATTACTGTGGTTAACTACACACTTAGAAAGTTAAACTGGCTCCCTGATAACTTCAAGAAATAAAACAGCAGTGGCAATAAGAAATGGTGAATTAACGTTCTGGAAAACATAAGTCTTACTACCCTGAATGTCCCAGGATAAAGCTTAGCAAACATACCTTCATCACTTCTGTGTGTTGGCCTTCAGGATCACGACCCACCATTGGTAAGATTCTAATTTTCTGTGTCTTTGAACTTCTTTTAGCAAGTGGCAGGGTCATCTTTCTGTATGTAGCACTGTCCGTAGAGTGAGGTCTGCCAGGAAGTGGACAAAAATGTTTCACTGGTTACTAACAACATTTGGAGGCAGTCATACCAATAGCAAAAACACCTGGGGATGACGACCTTGCACTCAGCAGACAGAGGAAGCAGAATCACAGTTCTTCTTTCTCCAGCCTCCTGAGAAGCTCCTCCCTCTGCCCTACCTCCTGGGGAAAGCTGACTGGGCTGAAGTGGGAGTGCAGTAGAAGTGAGGGAAGGCAGGTGGCAAGGTCAAAGGCTTTTACAAAGAATATCCCTGACTGCAGTCAGAGGAAAAGAGAAGGAATATGAAATCTCAGTTCCCAGAGGGAGGTGCAGATGCCAGAAGGTACAACTGGAGAACTAAAGATGAGTCTCTTCATCTGGAAAAAATTGGAAGTCAAAGCAAGGAGGCAGGTCACAGTAGCAGCAGGGGCCTCATAACAGCCCAGGGGATGATACAGCTAGACCAGAAGTCCTGGGGCGGAAAGAAATGTCTTCCTGCCTACAGGAAGGCAGCTTTTAATTAAGTGCATCAGAGGGAAGGAGAATGATCCTTAGGGGAAGAGTCTCTGGAAGAGAGAGCATGGCTGCAGAGAGATGGGACATCAGGAATGAGATGGTGCCAGGCAGTCAAATATTGTCCCAGTGTGGAGCACGGAGGACAGTGAAAAAAAGCAAGCTCAGAATCACGCATCTTTTAGGATGCTATTCTAGGAGAGATGATTAAGAGACTGGATCGAGCACCACTCACCACTTGTGCCAGGTCTCTGTGTGATGTTCCATGTGTTATTTGACTTCATTGATATAACATCCCTGTGCAATAGATGTTGTTATCGCCATTTTATAGATAAGGAAGCTGAAAATTAGTGAGATTGTCACCCTTCCTCAAGATTATATAACCTCAGAGCTATCCCTATTTATAGTCTATAAAAAGACCAACAGATTACTGAATATTATTTATATACTATAACACCCGTTCATTTAAGTATTCAATTAAACAGTTTTTTATATACAAAGTTGTATAGTCATGACCCCTATCTGATGAAAACTTCCATGTCCCCCAAAAGAGCGCTTGTCTTTTAAGTACTTCACCTCTGAAGGAAAGCCTGCTCCTAATCAACAGTACTGTGTCCTTCAGAGGGAAGGTGTGGAGAAGGGGCCACAACAGTGAGCTTACCTGGCCCCAGCATCTAACTGCTTAGGCACAGGCTGCTGCAGCCTCAGGGGAGGGGACAGCCCAGCCTGTTGGGTCTGTTGCTGGCATACATCAACACCATTCTGATGATGGCCAACTTCCCAGGTCAATTTCACTCCAGGGAAAGGACCTGCTGAGCAGCAGAGCTGCAAGGACAAATCCTCCAGGCTTCTTACCAAGTGCGCTGATTAATGTGGATTAATATACCTACATTTTGGGTTGTAATCACTCTCCTGGGAATTCTGATAGGATGAACTGGCTCCCTGAGAAATAGCAGCTTGGAGTAAACTTGAAAAAGATGTATGAAAACCAGACCATGGTCCAGGGGTGAGTTGTACCATTCAACTTTATTGCTCTTTAACGGCAAGTAATCATGTGTCAGTGTGAGTAGTTACCTAAAGGTAAGTTTGGATTTAAAGACGGCTTGTCCCTGCAGACCAGTGTCTTCTCTTATAAACAGATGGTTGTAATTGCCCAGCAGTGGGGCTTTGTAGACATCAAACACTTCATTGCCTAAATGCAGGGACATGCTGGAAATGAGAAACAGTTCAAATATTAGAGTGGATATTTAATGAGTCCTACAGCTTCCATTCTGCCCTGTGAGCTTGGCTTAAAATAGTGTGGAACTGCTAGATCCTGTCCACGTACTGAATTCATAGGAAAAGCAGAAAAGATGCTGTAAATAACCTGTCTCCTTCCAAAGTAAAAAGTGGTAAAAATCTATCCTGTCTTTAACTTGAAATACAATTGTTTTGTAATTTTACAAATCTCTGTCACTTCATTAGCAAAGCAGAAACAAGTTTTCCAAAATATCATTTTGTCATGTTTGATATCTCACCAATGAGAGCTAACTTTTGTCTTTCACATCAGTAAGATACAATCACTTTTGTCACATCTTGAGTTCATTTCTGAAGTTACCACCAGCACAGCTATAAGACCTCCACCCTATTTACTTCTCTCAGGTTTCCTAGGTAATGGCACAGACCTAGACTTTTGTAAATCCTTTAGTGAAAATGACCCCAGACTGGGCACGGTGGCTCATGCCTGTAATCCCAGCACTTTGGGAGGCTGAGGCAGGCAGATTACCTGAGGTCAGGAGTTCAAGACCAGCCGGGCCAGCTTGGTGAACTGTCTCTACTAAAAATACAAAAATTAGACAGGCGTGGTGGCACATGTCTATAATCCCAGCTACTCTGGAGGTTGAGGCAGAAGAATTGCTTGAGCCTGGGAGATGGAGGTTGCAGTGAGCCGAGATCACGCCACTGCACTCCAGCACTCCAGCATGGCCAACAGGGCGAGACTTTGTCTTTAAAAAAAAAAAAAAGAAAATGACCCCAAAAGAAGGTTCTACAAAGAAAACCTCACTTATCCTGGGCCTCCCTCTTGGTATGTCAGTATTCTTTAGGAATTTTGTGCTCACCTTCCATCTGACCACTTGACCATCCGAGCATTGCTTTCTTTAATTTTATTTCCTGCTTCATCCCGGCGTATCCTCCATCTTATAGTATTTTCTACCTGGTTCAAAACCCAAAGGTATTGGTTAGTTAAACCAGTTTAACTAACTAAATGTTCTTCTTTCTGAAAGTGATTTATAATCATGTATAAAAACTTGATAGGTAATGATAGAATACGCTTACAAAAACTAGCTGATTTGGCAAAACTGAAACCTACCTGCTACAAATACCTAGAGATGTTGGTTAAACTAACCAGATATTTTCTTTAAATCTTTTCTGAGCTCCAGTTCATAGCAATGGAAGCAGGAGCTAAATAAGATGCAAGCCAGAAGTGTTATCAGACAAGACACACGAAGAGATCCAAAGGAGAGAGCATGAGGCTTTGGGTCCACATGAGGTAGAAAGTTAGAATGAGACCTCTGCCAATTGAAGATAGTGGGGCCACTTGAAGATAAACCCAGTGAAAGAAGGGCTAAAAAGTGCCCCGTTCGCCTAATGAGAAAGGGAAGCTCTGCGCATGAAATTACAATTTTTTAAAAAGAATAAACAGCTAATCAAAAAATTAAAACGAGATCAGTGCTTTGCCCTGTTTTTGAGTCTAAATTTATTCCACCCATATGGTAGAGAACTCCAAGTCACAAAAGTAACAACAACAACAAAAATTGCCCCTGCCCAGTGCTACCACTGGAGCCCCTGTAGAAACTCATAGGAAATCCTTAGCCATGCATGGTGGTGTGCACCTGTAGTCCAGCTACTCAAGAGGCTGAGGTGGGAAGATCACTTGAGTGCAGGAGTTTGAGATTACCCTGGGCAAAACAGCGAGGCCCATCCCAAAAAAAAAACCCCAGAAGTTTTAAATTTAGAAAAAAAAATGTTTTAAAGGAAACCCCCTTAAGGAAGAACAACATGCCTGTGAGAGCAGTTGGTAGTGCTTTGCCATCACAGGCCTTCTAAGAGAGGAACCACCTAATGACAAGATCTCTTTTGTGCATACTTTGAATATCCATGAAGAGTCAAGACATTTCTATTGTGGGAAATGGCCAGGATCCACCCACTGTAAAATGTGCAGGCAATTCCATATAACTTGTTATGTTGTTATTTATCCTGAAGGAAGTAGCTATTTTCAAAAATTGTATCTTTACTTATGTCAAAAAAGGCATAACTGCAACCAAAAAAGAAAGTGACAATTCCACAGGGATAAAAAAGGGCACATACCTCCTCCCATAAAAATATTCTGAAAAGATGTTTAATTCCTAGGTCTAAAGAGCTATTAAACAAGAAACATAAGAAGATTTCCCAAGCTCAAGTCTCAAGTTGTCATCCCTGTTTTACTTTATAAAAGGAAAAACTTAAAAGAAAAAATCAATAAAGTATGGGATGGTACCTTTAATTTTAACCTGATTCTATCTTCCTCGTCAAGCACTTTCTCATCTTCAGATTCATCTTCATAAAACTGAGGATCAAAAGGTCTAAAAATTGTGTTTTTAATGTCATGTTAGCCATATTTAGTAAGGAATGTGATTAATACTATATTTAATCACTCCTACAATGTGTTCCATTCAGAAATCACAGTAGATAAATAACTTCATGTAAACTTCCAAAGAAGTACGCAAATTACCATGCTTTCTTGAAATTTGTTTCTAAAACATATTGACTGAAATAAAATTCAAATGCAACTAACAATCCAAAATGTTTTTTGATGAAATCTGTCTTCCAAAGTATAGGCAACACACAGTCTTCCCATATTTTTTAAGAAAATGTGTTGTGTTTAATTGCACAAGAGCCTGCATGCATGTATCTTAGTGAATCATACCCACTGACACTATTTTGTAGTATAAAATAATTGTCTTTTCTAGATTCACAATGGCTTTTGAATTGAACATTTGTGATTTTTCTTTTTTTGAGGCAGAGTCTCACTCTGTTGCCCAGGCTAGAGTGCAGTGGCATGATCTTGGCTCACCACAAGCTCCGCCTCCTGGATTTAAGAGATTCTCACGCCTTAGCCTCCCAAATAGCTGAGATTACAGGCGCACACCACCACACCCAGCTAATTTTTGTATTTTTAGTAGAGATGGGGTTTCGCCATTTTGCCCAGGCTGGTTTTGAACTTCTGACCTCAAGTGATCTGCCTACCTTGGCTTCCCAAAGTGCTTGAATTACAGGCATGAGCCACCGTGCCCAGCCAGAATATTTGTGATTTCTCTGGCAGACTTTATCTCTCTTAATTTCTGATTTTTCAGCTTTATACTAGTGAAAAACACCTTCATCCATTATGATCTGTTTATGTATAAGAAAGGGCCAAAATGCTAGAAAAATTATTAGCATTAACATTCTCTCTTACCAGTAATTCATTTTTCTACCACAGTACATCCTACATTTATTTTTTCAAAATTATGAGAAATCTCCCATCTTTATGATTAGTCAACTAATGATAAATCAGAAATATTATTCTAAATATTTTTTTCAATATCTTGAAAATTTTAATCACTCCTCTTACTTGGGTTCTATACTTAGAAACTTGGGTAGTTTAACAAAATACAATTCATTTCCTAAATCAGAGTTGATACTGGGAATTTCCGCTTCTATTATGGTTTCAGAAATTGGCTTTTCCTCCTGCTGGTCCTGAGGCACTCCATGTTCATCCTAAGAAAGGAATCAGAATGTGAGAACTTGAAGAGGCGTTAGAAATGCGCTAGCTTTACTCATCCTGCACTGGGCAAATGCAGGTTTGATGGTAAGTAAATTTTTGTTTTTTTGTTTTTGATATGGAGTCTCACTCTGTCACCTAGGCTGGAGTGCAGTGGTGCGATCTCAGCTCACTGTAACCTCTGCCTCCCAGGTTCAAACAATCCTCCCACCTCAGCCTCCTGAGTAACTGGGATTACAGGCCTTCGCCACCACACCTGGCTAATTTTTGTATTTTTAGTAGAGATGAGGTTTCACCATGTTGGCTAGACTGGTCTCAAACTCCTGACCTCACGTGATCCACCAGCCTCGGCCTCCCAAAGTGCTGGGATTACAGGCATGAGCTGCCGTGCCTGGCCAGGAAGTAAATTTAGACTCCACTTTAGGGATAAAACAGCAACTCTGCCAAGCTTCTCCCTAAAACTTCACCTCATGCCTACAAAAAGCAAAACAGGCTGGGTGCAGTGGCTCATGCCTGTAATATTTGAGACTTCGTCTCAAAAAAAAAAAGCAAAACAAAGCAGAAAAAACACGAGAAACAAGATCTGTTAACCTATATTACTAGAAAAAAGTATAAGTATCTATTTTGTTGACATAAATATTTTGCATAATATATTCAGCAACAGAAGTGTGAAATTATTCACCCCATCAATACTAGGCAACTATTAAAATCAGAGAATATCAACATAGCTCACGCTTCTTATCATAGGCTTGAATAAGAAAAACCTTCAAATCAAAGGTTTTTACATTATGACTCCTCACAGGCTAGCCCCTAAAGTTTGCCATCAGCCTCATTCTGAGTAGTTCCTTCTGTGCCTTCTTATAGCCAGAAATTCTCAATATAGCTAAGAAAGTCTCCTATTCATCAGATGTTCAGCTATCTATGTCCTCTTTCAACATGAGAGAGACAGACTCATCAGCCTCTGAAGTTTTTTTTTTTTTTTTTTTTAAGCTTTGAATAATGGGACTGGCTGATACTGGTGTTTGTACTTACAACCAGCTGTCCTGGAATAGGTGGTTGATTGCCCTCATCACTCTCAGAAGAAATGTCATCTATATCTCCAAACAGATCCATGGTCCCACTAGGATCTTTGGGGTTAGAGGGAAATGTACAGTATTAATTTTTCCAACTAAAGTTATTTACACAGTTAGTTCTTGGTCCACCACTTCAACATCATCCTAAGATTCATAAACCAAATCTCCATTAAACCAATCTCAAACTGGCTCCATAAGCCTCCTTCTCAGAAGCTTAACTAGAGTGTCTTTGGAGAAAGGAGGAGGTAGAATTGGTGGGTGAAAGGCAATCACTCTGGCAGCCAGCTTCTTTCAAGATTCCTGCCCATCACAGTAATTCCTGCCTCTGGTTTCCATGCCCTTGTGTGGTCTTCTTCAACACTGTGTCGTGATTGATCTATGTGATCAATAGAATACAACCTCTATTCAAGATGAGGCTGTGAACGACACTGTGGCTTTTCTGTCTTGCTCTTTCTTAGGTCACTCGCTCTGGGGAAAGCCAGCTGCCGCGCTGTGAGGACATTCAAACTGCCTATGGAGAGACCCACATAGTGAAAAACTAAGGCCCCTGCCAAGGGCCATGTGAGCCATCTTGGAAACAGATCCTTCAGCCCTAGGCAAGCCCTTAGATAATGTAGTGCCATTCCAACTTCTTGACTGCAGCCTGCAGGAGACTCCGAGTTAGAAACACCCAGCAAAGCTATTCCAAAATTCCTAACCCTTAGAATCAGCATGATATAGTAAATTCTTGTTGTTGTAAGCTGCTGAGTTTCAGAGTGTTATTTACTTATTTATTTAGACAGAGTCTCACTCTGTCACCCAGGTTGGAGTGCAGTGGTGCAATCTTGGCTCGCTGCAACCTCCGCCTCCCGGGTTTAAGCAATTCCCTGCCTCAGCCTCCCAAGTGGCTGGGATTACAGGAGCCCACCACCACACCTGGCTAATTTTGAATCTTTAGTAGAGACAGGGTTTCACCTCTTGGCCAGGCTGGTCTTGAACTCCTGACCTCATGATCCACCCCGCTTTGGCCTCTCAAAGTGCTGGGATTACGGGCATGAGCCACCACACCCCCAGCCTATTTTTTTTTTTGGAGACAGAGTCTCACTCTGTCACCCAGGTTGGAGTGCAATGGTGTGATCTTGGCTCACTGCAACCTCTGCCTCCCAGGTTCAAGTGATTCTCCTGCCTCAGCCTCCCCAGTAGCTGGGACTACAGATGTGTGCCACCCACCCAGCTAATTATTATATTTTTAGTAGAGACAGCATTTCACCGTGTTGGCCAGGCTAATTTCAAACTACTGACCTCAAGTGATTCATCCACCATGGCCTCCCAAATTGTTGGGATTCCAGGTTTGAGCCACCATGACTGGCCAATTCTTTAGAGAAATTTTACTAGAGTTTACCTTTTAAGAAGCTTAAGGTTCTATAAAAATGTTATGAACCTTTCCTAAATTCCTGGTTTTTGAAAGCGATGCATCCATAAGTGAGCCTAAGTACACAAAAGAAACTTGTATCAGGAGCCAGAGCCAAACTGTGTGCATTACTAGAAAATGAAAAGCTACCATTGCTTAGTCACTATGTGTGAGTCATGGCAAGGCGCAGTGGCTCATGCCTGTAATCCCAGCACTCTGGGAGGCTGAAGTGGGTGGATCACCTGAGGTCAGGAGTTCAAGACCAAGCTGGTCAACATGGCAAAACCCCATCCCTACCAAACACAAACCTTAGGGTGGTGTGGTGGCACACACCTGTAATGCCAGCTACTCAGGAGGCATGAGAATTGCTTGAACCCAGGAGGTAGAGGTTGCAATGAGCCGAGATCGTGTCACTACACTCCAGCCTGGGAGACAGAGTGAGACTCCATCTCAAAAAAAAACAAAGAAAGTGCTAGTAAGTTTAATGTACCAGGAGTAGTGAATAGCTACATGCATAATTTGTACCATTTTATAAAGTTTAAGAAAAAGACATTTGCAATGGAGTTAGGCTGACTCTTTTTCCTTGTTTTAATCCCCCAGGCTGTCACAAAGTATATTTGATGGTAGCCTTGATTGTGATTGTTGCTCCCTAACAAATACATCTGTTAATCAACAGCTGCCAGGGCTCCCTACTGAAATATGGAGCAACAAAGGAGCAAAATTCTGAACCAAAACAGAAAGAATGCTAACAGCATCTGATAACAGTGCTGCTCAGGATCAGCCTAACACTGAATGTACCCACACTGTGCAAGAATATTCATAGAAGCCTCTTTTGCCCATATTTACCCACATTTGTGTCAAATCTTTTTTTTCTTTTTTCTTTTTGAGGTGGAGTCTTACTCTGTTGCCCAGGCTGGAGTACAGTGGCATGATCTTGGCTCACTGCAACCTCTGCCTCTTGGATTCAAGCAATTCTCCTGCCTTAGCCTCCAGAGCACCTGGTATTACAGGCACGCACCACCACACCCAGCTAATTTTTGTATTTTTAGTAGAGATGGGGTTTCACCATGTTAGCCAGACTGGTCTTGAACTGCTGGCCTCAAGTGATTTGCCTGCCTTGGCCTTCGAAAGTGCTGGGATTACAGGTGTGAGCCACTGCACCCAGCCTAATTTGTGTCAAATCTTAAATCATTTGGCACAGTACACATAAGCACAAAGTATTTCATTCAGTTTGAGTTTATTGGGTGTTTTCTTTAAAGATATTTGCAGTTGCTGCCCCTTTCTTGAACTCTACTAGAATCTTTTTAATTCTCAATATGAGTAGAGCTTTTTGAACTATACATTAAATGGGAACTTGGCCTGCATGGCCACTGTGTGTGGCCCAGAGCTGAGCAGATACCCATAGTCATTTTATTATTTGCATAATGGGGACTGAACAAATGAGTTAATAAATTGAGGATAACTGAAACCAGGCTTTTTGCTTTTGGAGAAGGGGACAGGAGGCAATTCAGCAGGAGTCTGTATTAAAGGAACCTAAGTCACCTAAACAAGATCCTTCTCATGCCTTTTGGACCTCAGTGGGCCCAGATGATAGATTGGTGAAAGACTGCCATACATATGCCTAATCTTATGGCTTCCTGGGACAGAAAATGCCCAGTTCATTCTGAGAAGCTCAGCCTGTGTGATTACTTGATGTCCCATGATTAAGTGTTAAAAGGGACTGCCTACAAGAGGACATGGGTATGTTTCAAATCCCTAGGGACCTGTACTGTTATCTTGCTGATTCTAACCACAGGGTTCAGACAGCAGTGATATTTGCCGCAGACACACCAAGCATTATCAGATATGCTGGGTTATTAGGCTGAAGTGGAAGAGCAGTTTGCCTTGTAGCCTGGAATTACTGCAGAACAGTCTCTTATTCTGGTCCTCAATTAAAGCAGGTAGCATCTCTGCCTCGCTTGGCAAAAGGTCAAAGTAGCACAAAGAAATAAAGTGTACGTTGGCTTCTAAATCCAGAAAGATCCACCAGGCATTATTTTTCACTGGTAGATGGTTCAAGGTACAGCACCTTATCCTTCATTTTGGAGGGGCTATCCAGACATGCTCCAGACCATTAGTCCCCCGGAAACTTCACTGAGGTGGCCAGCCTGTATATTTTGATGGGACTTATCTCCTACTCTCTGATTTGCATGGTGATTACTAAGGCATCTAAAGTACAACTATTTCCTACTCATCAGATCAGATACCATCAGTATAATGACATCGATACAGTGGACCAGCGTGACGTGTGGAACATAAAAAGGGTCAGGATTTTTGCAGACTCCATATGGCAGAATACAGGTGAGTCCATGTAACTGTGAGGCAAGATTGTTGCCTCAGACCAAAGGAGCTTCATTTGTCTAATAAAGGGAACCACTGGTCTCATGAGGGGTGCCATTGGTCTAATAAGTAAAAGAAAACTATTTCTGTTTGTCCTTACATATTGATATGGAGGGGAAAAAAAGCATTTGTCCAGGCTGGTCTTGAACTCCTGATCTCAGGTGATCCACCCACCTTGGCCTCTCAAAGTGCTGCGATTACAGGTGCGAGCGACCACACCTAGCCCTGCTTACAGCTTTTGAAGGATACATGTCCTCCTCTGCTTAATAATAAATTTCTCAGTGTCCTAGTGACCCAGCCTGGGTGACAGTGTGAGACTTGGTCTCTAAATAAATAAATAATAGCAGCTGCTAGTAGAGTCATTATTTGTTTCAGTGTAAGATAACCAGTCATTTCCAAGATCAGTCTGCCATCTGCACAGGCCATACAGGTGAGCTAAATGAGGGATGTGGCCGGGTGCAGTGACTCATGCCTGTAATCCCAACACTGTGGGAGGTGCAAGGTGGGCAGATCACCTGAGGGCAGGAGTTCTAGAGCACCCTGGCCAACATGGTGAAACTCCATGTCTACTAAAAATACAAAAAAACTAGCCCGGCGTGGTGGAGCTTGTCTGTAATCCCAGCTACTTGGGAGGCTGAGGCAGTTAGAATCACTTGAACCTGGGAGGTGAGGTTGCAGTGGGCTAAGATCACACCACTGCACTCCAGCCTGGGTGATGCAACAAAACTCCATCTCAAAGAAATAATAATAAAATAATAAATAAGTAAATAGATAGATAGATAGATAGAGGATGTAAGAGGTATCATCACCTCTGCTTCTTTCAAGTCTTTGATGGTATCATTCACCTTTGCAATTCCCCCAAGCATGCAGTGTTGTTTTTGGTTTATTATCCTGGTGAGAAAAATAAGTTCCGGGCGCTTCCACCTGGTCCTTTCTACTTTAATGGTGCTTACTTCATGGATCAGAAGACAATCTGGGGAATCTCTCAGTTGACAAAACATATCTACTCCAATCATATATTTAAGAACTGGGGAAACAACCACAAGGTGGGTCAGTAAATCTGGAGGGCATACTGTGAATTTAACTTGGGCTAAAACTCCATCTATCACCTGACCACTGTCAGTCTCCATATTGTATTTGGTAGAGTATTTTAGGTTCTAGGAGTGAGCATCAACTGAGCCAGTATCTAGTAATCTCCCAAATTCTAGGTATTTCCTTTCCCCAGTTCAGTCTACTCTAGTAAATGAGATAATCTGACTCACTGTGATACCAATGGACACCATGGGCTACCAGCATCCGCCTTCTCATTGGTGGGGAGTTCAGATCTGCATTCAAACCAAACCAAGCCCTAAACTCCATCTTTGAGGATTTGTTTCCTGGACCACCTAGTCAGGTTCTAGTCAGGAAACAGAAAACACACCAGTTGTCTGTACAGATAGAATTTAATATTTTAAAGTTGCAATTGGGTTTAAAGTTGTGGACGAGGTTACTAAAAGTATAAAAAGAAGAACTCAAAGGGTTTGCAAGGAACAGCTTCCACCTGTGGGGCTGAGGGAACACAGGGAAGAGGGGAGATCATAAAAACTTAAACACTTATATAAAGGGCTCCCTGGGGCTTAACTCATACCTGAGGGAAAGCTGCTGCCCAGCTGGTCCTGATGTCTCTCAGGGAGGAAAACGAAGCTGGCTCTCCAAGCGCTGACCAAACTGCAAACTGGACTCCACAGCTGCAGAAAGGTTCTGCCTCTGCTGAGGTGAAGAAGTGTTGGTGGGTCCCCTCACAGAAGACGCAAGTCAACAGGAAGCCCCCAGAAAGTTCCATAAGCAAACAGGAAGGAGCAATCCCTTCTTAGTTCTCCAGGCTTCCAGTCTTCCTTTGGCGCCCCCTAACAGTGGGCAGCTGGCGAAGCTCAAATCTGGTTTGTGAACTCTTGGCCCCAGCACCACCGTGCCAGGTACAGATTAGGTTGGAAAGGAGACAAGAGCTTAATTGACACAAGTATCTACTGGTAAAATGTTTAAAACAAACACACAAAACTATGTTTCCTTGGAGAGACTGGAGTCAGAATGAAGGCTCTGAAAAACCAGGTAGAAGAGTTTCCATTTGATAAGCCAGGAAATAGCTGGCACTGAAGATTTCTGACTTAGGAAAGTGACATGATGATGACTTACGCCCTCCCTTTCTTGATGTCACTTTTCTTTCTCTATAACCAGGCTTCTGGGTACTCCCACAACTACCACTCCCAGGTTGGACTAAGCACCAGGAAGAAAGGAGAGTAGAAGTAGAGGCTGTCAGAAAGGACAAGATTAGTGTATGTAGAAGAGCTCCACAGAGAAGGCAAGTATGTGTGTGGTAGATTTCAAACATACCTGCAAATTCTTTGCCTTTCTTCCCATCAAGAGGAATCAAATTCCCCTCCCTTTGTTTGTTTGTTTTTTAAGACAGAGTCTCGCTCTTGTTGCCCAGGCTGGAGTGCAGGGGCACAATCTCGGCTTACTACAACCTCCGACTCCCGTATTTAAACAATTCTCCTGCCTCCAGCCTCCTGAGTAGCTAGGATTACAGGCATGCGCCACCACGCCTGGCTAATTTTGTATTTTTAGTAGAGATGGGGTTTCATCATGTTGGCCAGGCTGGTCTTGAACTCCTGACCTCAGGTGATGCCTGCCTCAGCCTCCTAAAGCACTGGGATTACAGGTATGAGCCACCGCGCTCAGCCTCCTTCCTTTGAATATGGACTCACATCAATGACTCACTTCTAACAAAATGTGGTAGAAGTGAGGCTGTGTGGCTTTCAATGCTAGGTTATACAAAGTAATACAAAGACCAGGTAATACATCTTTTGCCTGCCACTTTCTGATGCTCATCTTTGGAACCCAGCCACCATGCTCTGAGAAAGCAAGACCATGCCTGGGTTGAGACAATGAGACGCTCGTTTTGCTTACACGCAAATACAAGGGGCACCAAAATCTCAGTAATCAAAATAAATAACATTGTAATGCAGTACTTTTTAAAAATCCAAATTAATGCAAAAAATTTACAATAAAATTTTAAATAAAGACAATCTGGCTAGGCATGGGGGTTCATACCTGTAATCCCAACACTTCAGGAAGCTGAGGCGGTGGATCGCTTGAGCCCAGGGGTTGGAAACGAGCCTGAGCAAAATGGCAAAACCCCATCTCTATAAAAAATACAAAAATTAGTGGGACATGGCAGTGCACACCAGTAGTCCCAGTTACTTGGGAGACTGAGGTAAAAGACAGCTAAGCCCAGCAGGGAGAGATTTCAGTGAGTTTTTATCACCCTACTGCAGTCCAGCTTGGATTTGTTTTGACAAGCCCTATCTCAAAAAATAAAAAACAAAAACAAACGAAAAACACAGAATCCAATTCTGCCCTTGTATATCTCTCCTCATCCTAGTCCTAGACCTGTTAGATCCTGTAGTTATTTAAAATTTTAACATTTTGTTCATCATGGATTTTTTGACATTAATTTTGAATTAATACAATATTTAAAAAATTATATACAACAGTATTTATCATGGTATCACAGTGGATCAAATAGTGCCCTCCCCCACCTCCCCACCAAATTAATGTCCAGAACTTCAGTACGTGCCCTTATTTGGAAATAGAAAAATTTGCACATGTAATTAGTTAAGATAATGTCACACCGAATTAGAGTTAGCCCTAAATCCAATGAATGGTGTCTTTATGAAAAAAGGGAGATCTGGAGATAGTGAGACCCAGAACAGAAACTTAAGGAAGGTCATGTGAAGAGACAGAGACTGAGGGGAGGCAAGGAAGGATCCCTGCCAAGAGTCTCTGGATGGAGCATGGCTCTCTCTCTCACACCTTGATTTTAATCTCAGCCTGGCCAGAAGGCTTCTTTTTGAGGAATGAGAGGAAGGGGGGTTGAGAGAGCAGCAGGAATTCACTGAGACCTAAGCCTTTGTGTAACAAAATCAGTTTGCTTTGGGAAAAGTAGATTTCTTGAACATGGCCTTGCTTTTAGATTTTTTATTACAATTAAAATTACACAAAAGCAGATCAATTCATTTCAATCAAAATAACTCATGTTTACATATTTATAACAATCTGTACAATAAAATATATAAAACGTTTTCACATTTCATACTTCAATCATCTTCTTCTTCCTCTTCATCACTGATCACATACTTCTTATGCTTTTTATTTGCTTTATCATCATCTTCTGCTTTTCTCTTCCCAGAAGGTTCACCTTCCTAAACAGATACAATTTTTACAAATCTACAAGTCAATAAAGAACATTTTTAGGATGGTTTATCAAAAGTAGCTCTGAGCTGAATGACCCTCTGACAACTCAAAGTAACTGTTGCTGAGGATTGTGAGGGAGATTGTGAGGTGTTAGCAACTGTGAGCTAATTTCTCACAGGGTAACCTTTGAACACAGAGCAGGGTGTGCAGAAAACTGCAGACAGGATTTGCCATAGAAGTGGGGGCTCTCCCAAGGAAGTTCTGCTTGTCTAACCACTTGTCCTGTTGGTATATTTTTACCATGATCAGGTAATTTCTCAAACTTTTTTTCTCTGCTTCTTCAGCATTTCACTTCTTTTTATTATCTAAAATTCAGTATTTTAAAGACTGTTGATCTGGGTTTTTTTAGAACAATTTGTTTCGATGCATTAAAAACTCACATCATAAAGGTTTTTAAAAAAATATCTGAAGGCAATAAAGGGCATCCATACACAAGTTTCTTCTGTTTAAAATCATTCTGTACAGTGTTCTAATAGAAACAAATAAATTAGGTAGTTATCTTAAAAATGCTTCTTATAGATAGAATTTAAACATGTCAATATCTAAATATCAAATACTTATTAAAATAAACTGACACTAAATGTGACACTCCAGAAGACCATTAACTGGCTTCTCCACCAAAAATTAAATGGGATGGGCCAGGCGCAGTGGCTCATGACTGTAATCCCAGCACTTTGGGAGGTCGAGGCAGGCGGATCACCTGAGGTCAGGAGTTGAGACCAGCATGGCCAACATGGCGAAACTCTGTCTCTACTAAAAATACAAAAATTAGCCGGGCATGCTGGTGGGCACCTGTAATCCCAGCTACTCAGGAGCCAGAGGCAGGAGAATTGCTTAAACCTGGGAGGCAGAGGTTGCAGTGAGCCGGATTGTACCATTGCACTCCAGCCTGGGTGACACAGCAAGAAAGACTCCGTCTCAAAAAAAAAAAAAAAAATTGAATGGGATGAACAAACAGTCTGAAGGTTGAAGTTGGGGAAAGCCAGACATCTTGCTGCTGTGACCACAAGCTGCTAGATGTAGAATGCAACCTGGTATGCCCACTTTTTTCTGATGGTTCCCATGGCAGGCCCTCTGAGAGACAATATAGCATCTCACACTTGTTTCCTCCCAAATACACTCCCCCACAGACCTGAAAGGCCATAGGAGAATTCATAAGGGGAAAGTTATGAATCCACAGTAGGGGATTTAGAGAAGTCCTCCTCCTCCTCCATTTACTTCCCAGCTGGCAGCAGTGAAATTACCTAAACAGCAATACTGAAGGATGGATCCTGCCCACAAGAAGTGACAAGAGCCCCTCCTTTCTATTCTACAGGCTAGAGCAAACCCAAATACTTCTCTTCCGGCCCCACAGGCAAAGAGCACATTCAATCACACTACTTGTCTTTTAATTTTCAGTGGAAAAATCTTAAACATTTTACATGCAATCACTATTTTTTGATAACCTTCCAAAAGTGAGCCTTGGTGTGTCTTTTCAGCTCTAAAATCCTTTAATGAGATGAAATTTGAATCACTAAAAGAACTAGCACGGTACTTCTAAAAGATGGCACAGCCTGGATAGCAGCCGCCAGGAGACGGCCAGGACTCTCCCAAAGAAGTCTCATTGGCACCAGCCCTAATCCTCTGGAGTGAGAAGCTGCGAAATTCTGCTTTAGAAAGCTGCCAAGGACTGACCTCCCTGGCAGCTACACATAAGAACAGAAAAACACAGCAAAGGGAATGGGTGCAGTGGCTCATGCCTCTAATCCCAGGGCTTTGGGAGGCCAAAGTGGGAGGATCACTTTAGGCCAGGAGTTTGAGTGACACCAATCTGGGCAACATGGTTAAGACATCTGTCTCTACCAAAAATACTCATAATTAATTAACTGCTACAAAAAAAATTTAAAATACATAGTAAGACTGCACGTGGTGGCTCATGCTTATAATCCCAGCACTTTGAGAGGCTGAGGCAGGCAGATCACTTGAGGTCAAGAGTAGAGACCAGGCTGGCTGGCAAGCAAGGAAGCAGTAAATAAATATATAAATAAATAAGCCACACAGAGGAAAGGTGTATAGTTTCTCAGACTCCCAGGACTTAATAAGGTGAGAGAATCCTTCAGGATGACTTCATTTTGTGAAATTACACATGTGGGATGCTGCCTTACTGAACATAACTGGAACGGCTCCCTGTGTCATATATAAATGCAGTAAATGACAAAAATATTTTTATTAAGTCTAAAAGAAAGCTTGCTAATAGTCATGAATGCAGGTCCCTGTAGATACAGAAACAGACAGTCCACAGTTATGAAGATAAGGCTGTGTTGTCAAAGGTGAAATGGAGTCTCAAGAGCATGAGCTGGAGAGGAAAGAGACACAGAGAGGAGGCTGCCTGGCACCACACTCTGACTAATCCTTCACAGCAGGTACCTCTTTTGTCTAAGAAAGCCGAGGGTTGGCCTTGATACCCTGATACTTTTCCTTTCCACTGTTTCCATGTTTCTTTCTGCTTGGGTCTTTCCCTTTTTCCCAGACTCCTGGGGAACAGAAGAGCAGTACACAGTTTCTCTCCCTACCTATTTCTCTAAATCTTTGAGGTAATTTAGATTTTGTAAAGTTTTAACCACTTAAAAAAATGACGGCGAATAGAAAGCTCTCCTTTGCATTTTTCTTCTTTTTGGTAACTTAGACTGTTGGAGAAGGGAAAACATTTTCTGTTCGGCTACTACATATCACTGTGTTACTTTCAAATCTGTTATTTATTAATACTGTATAATGCAGTAACTTTACAAGACAGCAAGTATAAACTCCAATGATCAGATGAAGAAACAGACTCAGAAATAGGAGATGACTGGCCCAAGGCCATACAAGCAGGAAATGGTAGCACCAAAATCAATGATGCAGTTCACTCTAATATAGACTGGCGCTTGTCCCCAGTTCAAGGCATGCTATGGTGATAATGGTGTTCTCTGGACTGGGAACCTGGGGTCTGAAAACTTCCCTTAATCTCAGAGGCATACCCAGGCTGCTGGTGTTTGGGTGGGCTTTAGTGTACAAAGCACAGAGAGGGACTTAGAACAGGAATGCTCCTATTTTTTCTTCTGTTGTAACCCATGAAGAGGACTCAAACTAGGGTAACATAAAGAGGCAATGGCAGGGGTTGAGAGGTCCAGGCGGAAGTAAAATCTCTGTTGTCAGGGAAGGAAAGGGAAGAGTGCAGGAAGACCTGAGAGTATTTGGGTAAGGGAGGTAGAGGGCAGTTCCCGTAACAGGTAGAAGGCCATTCCCAAGAGGCATTTTTAAGTCAGGCAGTATAGGTTTGCAACTGCCCAGCCTAGAAGAAGCCTATCTGATAAGTCACTTTAAAAAAATCTCATTTCTGAGAATACTAGGAATAAACAGAAGTCCCATGACACTTCTCAATTTTCATTCAGTTTCTACTTGCCAAGAATAAATAGCATCTGCTTAGATGAGGACTCATGCTTGCCAACAGTTCCAGCACTGTAAATGTATCATTAAGATGTTGCCTCATCTAATTTGAAACAACTATATTGCAGAACAATGAAACAAATTTTGGCCAGGCGCAGTGGCTCACACCTGTAATCCCAGCACTTTGGGAGGCCAAGGTGGGCCAATCACCTGATGTCAGGAGTTCAAAACCAGCCTGGCCAACGTGGCGAAACTCTGTCTACTAAAAATGCAAAATTTAGCTGGGCATGGTGGTGGGTGCCTATAATCCCAGCTATTTGAAAGTCTGAGGCAGGAGAATCGCTTGAACCCAGGAGGTGGAGGTTGCAGTGTGCCAAGATGGCGCCACTCCACTCCAGCCTGGGTGACAGAATGAGACTCTATCTCAAAAAAAAAAAAAAATTTTTTTTATGTCTAGTGCCAGGTATACTGGCTCACGCCTATAATCTCAGCACTTTGGGTGGTTGAGGTGGAAGTATCCCTTGAGCCCAGGAGTTTGAGACCAGCTTGAGCAACAAAGTGAGACCCCTGTGTATAAAAAATAAAAAAATAGCTGGGTGTGGTGGTGCACACCTGTAGTCCCAGCTACACAGGAGATGAGGCAGGAGGATTGCTTAAGCCCAGGAGGTCAAGGCTGCAGTGAGCTGTGGTCGCCGGCACCACTGCATTCCAGGCTGGGTGACAGAGTGAGACTGTCTCAAACAAAGGAAAAAATGTTTTTTGGTTGGTTTTTTTTTTGTCTAGTTATCTTCCACAGCATGCCACTTCCAAGAATGATTGGGAAATATTAAATGTTGTGACTAAAAATAGTCCAATAATAGAATTATTCTTCACACGAGAAAACAAAGGGCTCATGGAAGCTCAAAATGATCAAAGTATCTTAAAATTATAGGTAACAGGAACACAATATCTACTTCCTGCAATATGGAAGAACAATACTTTGAACAAATGTCCCACTGAAAATAACAATGATGGGTAAAATATATACAAATCAATGTGAGAGCAAGAAAACAAGATACAATCCCAAGTGCAAATAGCAGTTGAAGAAACATTCATTCAAGAAAATCTACTAACACTCCGTAAAAACAGTGAGAACCAGTGGCATTTAAGCCACCCCTCTTTGTGCCCCAGCTCAGCTTGAGGGAGGCTCCACTGTGAGTGGAAGTGGCCAACGAGACAGGCCTCCCGCTCCCCGCAGCTCCCAATCAATCAAGGCATTGGTATCTCACTGGGAGGGGCGGGTTGCCAGCATTTCTCATCCTAACTCCAAATCAAACGACTGGTTCCTAGACAATGAAACTGAGAGAGTGGGAACTCTCTTCTTGCTACCTCCTCCACTCACAGAATGGAAGTTCTAACCAGGCTCGACAGGCCAAGAATACTGGGGTCCTAGACACTCTCATCCCAGCTCACCCAAGTAAGGCAAAGGCTCTATGCTGGGAGACCTACCTAGCACTCAAGAGTAAAGGCTCAGAGATTTTTACCTAAAAGAGGCAGTCTGTTCAGAGATCTCCAGAAATCTCCCCAAAGTACCAGAGTTTATTTGAAACGGAATGTGAGAAAGGTCAAGTTTAAAGGTGCTCTAAAAAATATATAGCTCCTCCTAATAAAGAAAACAAGCACAATCATAGACCAGCTAGTTCACCACAGAGAACCATGGAAAGAGCCTGAAGAAAAGCCTCCTGAGGTCAGAACAAACCTCAAAAATTGGCCTCAAAAACTACCCCAGCAAAAATTTAATTTGATAGACTATAGAGCAATTTATGCTCCAGGGCATTATTGAAAACAACAGAGTAATGAACTCGTAAGTAGTGAAGCCCGACAGCTAGATATGATACCAGATTAAGCAGAGAGAGATCAGGGATACAGTCAGTCAAGAGCCCGGCTAAAAACCACTGCCACCCATGGGTTACTGTGCACAGCCCAAGGCCGTACCACCTGAGGAACAAACACCACCAAAGGCTTCCCACTATGGGGAAAAAAAGCATAGTTAAGTTACAAAACAAATCAACAAGCAAATCAGTATCTTCAAACAAACAAAACAGTAACAAAAAGGCCCAGAGAGGAGAGAGGGGAATCAATGTGCAGAGATGCTACAACATATTAACTAAAATGTCCAGTTATCAAAAACACTACCAGACAGCAGTGCAACAGGAAAGTATGGCTCATACACAGGGAAAAGAGCGTGTTCCCGAAACTGCCTGTGAGAGCGACCACAGGTCAAATTTAACAGAGAAAAGCAATAAAGCAGCCATAACAAATAGGTTCTAAGAACTACAGAAAATCATGCTTAAAGAAATAAAGGATGGCATGATAACAATGTATTATCAAGAGAGAATATCAATAAAGTGATAGAAATGATCAAAAAGGATCAAATGGGAAGTCTTACACTGAAACGTTAACTGAAATGAAATGTGACCAGAGGGGCACAACAGTAGATTTGAACTAGAATCAGCAGACTTGATGATGGATTGACAAGAGACTATGCAATCTGAAGAATGGAGAAAACAGAATTAAGAAAAAATAGTCTCAGAGAAATGCAAGACACCACTAACCACACCAGCATACACATAATGAGAATAACAGGAGGAGAGGGAAAACAGCAGAAAAAATATTCAATGAAACAATGACTGAAAACTTCCTAGATTTGTTGAAAAACATTAACCTATATATCCAAGAAGCTCAACAAATTGCAAGTAGAATAAATGCAAAGAGAACCACATGCAGACACATCACAGTAAAAATGCTGAAAGAAAAATTCCTGAAAGCAGCTAGAGAAAAATGACTTGTCACATACAAAGGAATCTCAAGATGATAAAGAACTGGCTTCTCATCGAGGGCAGAAGGCAGAAGATGGCATATTCAAAGTGCCAAAAGAAATTACCATTAGAAAGCTCATTTTTCTTTTCTTCCCTTTTTTTTTTTTTTTTTTTTTTTTTGTGACAGAGTCTTCCCAGGCTGGAGTGCAGTGGTGCGTTCTTGGCTCACTGCAACCTCCACCTCCTGGGTTCAAGCAATTCTTCTGCCTCAGCCTCCCGAGCAGCTGGGACTACAGGCACCCCCCACCACGCCTAGCTAATTTTTGTATTTTTAGTAGAGTCGCGGTTTCACCATATTGGCTGGGCTGGTCTTGAACTCCTGACCTTGTGATCTGCCCGCCTCAGCCTCCCAAAGTGCTGGGATTACAGGTGTGAGCCACCACACCCAGCTGAAAGCTCATTTTTCAATAATAATAATGGAAGCCAGAAATCTTCTGAAAGGAAGTTGCTCTAAAATTGCATAACCATTGAAAACATGTTTCAAGAGGGTAAAATATATTTCAGATAAAGATACTGAAGAAGAAAATAGGAATTTTAGCTACACAGCTTCACAAAGGTACCAGGTAGGGTGAAGGATAGAAATAAAAATTTTTTAAAACTTAGTTATAATTTTTAATTGCTAATAATCATGCTGTTTGGTACATTACTGATTTACTCCTGAATGATACTTAAGGGAAGTCCTTATCTTACAGAGTTTAGGCGTGCTTGTCAGAGAACAAACACTGAAATGGTCAACAATCTGTTTCCATGTGCCTTTTAAAAATTCCAATTTCATCACACTTTGAAATACTAATGATGTCTTCATATCATCATAATATAAATATATATTCATATTATATACTTTCATATACACTATGTGTAATAAAACTATTAATTTATATACATGATATAAAATTTTAATTTTATAGCAACGCTGAGAGAAAAATGAGGTTCAGAAAAGCCAGACATTTAAGATAAAAGATTTCAGTGGCAGAAGCAGTATTCAAACCTAGGTAGTCTTTTAAGACTCCAAAGCTGCTACTCTCTCAGCTCTGCTATGCTCCCTTGATCTATATATACCTGGGAAACAGGTAAGGGCATTATTTCACAGGCACAATAAACGTATCTCAACAAAGCAGTCAGTGATCCTACTAAGAGTCAAATCATATCATCTCTCCTCTGCTCAAAACCTCCAATGGCTTCCTATACCACTCAGAATGAAAATCCAAAAAGAGGCCATCGAAGTGGCTTATGCCTGTAATCCCAACACTTTGGGAGGCTGAGGCAGGCACACTGCTTGAGTCCAGGAATTCAGGACCAGCCTGGGTAACATGCTGAAACCCTTTTCTCTACAAAAGATACAAAAAAAAAAAAAACCCCTTACAATGGTGTGAGGCCCTAGGTGATCTGGCCTCATCACGTTTGTGACCTCACTCCCACTCACAAGGCTCCAGCTTCAGCCCCTGTGCTTTCTTTACACATGTCAGGCAGGTTCCCATCTCAAGGCCTGTGCACTTCCTAATTCTGCATGGAATACTCTTCAGAGAGCTGAACAGTTCACTGTCACTACCTTCAGAGTTTATTAAAAGATCACCATTTCCAGTGAGAGCTTCCCTGAACAGAATCTCTGAAAGTACAACATCCTCCCAAGACCCCCCAGAGCATTCTCTATTTCCCTTTCCTGCATAATTTGTCTCCTTATCACTTTTCACCATCTGCTATACCATATAGTATTTTACTTTATACAGTATTTCACTGGTATAATTAAGACTTAAAATTTCTCAGTATCTCTACATCACTCAGTAGGGTGTTAAACACTCACTAGGCTGTTAAAAAAAAGAAAAAGAAAAAGTTCTCAGGACCTAGTCTTTTGTAATATGGAAAGGATACTGTTAAAAAATAATTTTTTTTTTGAGATGCAGTCTCACTCTGTTGCCCAGGCTGGAGTACAGTGGCATGATCTCAGATCACTGCAACCTCTGCCGCCTGGGTTCAAGCAATTCTCCTGCCTCAGCCTCCCAAGTACCTGGGACTACAGGCACCTGCCTCCACGCCTGGCTAATTTTTGTAGTTTTAGTAGAGATGGGGTTTCACCATCTTGGCCAGGCTGGTCTTGAAACTCCTGACCTTGTGATCCACCCACCTCAGCCTCTCAAAGTGCCAGGATTACAGGGGTGAGCCACCACACCTGGCCTAGATAAAATATTTTAAAATTATCTTAAAATAATTTATTACATCAATAATAAATGAAAAATTGTTTCAATTTATTAAATTACTCAATACGATTTTAAATAGTATTTCATCTAAATAAAAAGAAAATAGGTTTTCCCAACATGAGAATGAATTACTCTTTTTTTTTTGAGATAGGGTCTCATTCTGTTGCCCAAACTGGAGTGCAGTAGTGCAATCATGGCTCACTACAGCATTAGCCTCAACCTCCTAAGCTCAAGCAATCCTCCCACCTTCAAGACTCTGGAGTAGCTGGGACTACAGGCATGCACCACTATATCCAGCTAATTTTTGTATTTTTTTTGTAGAGATGGGGTCTCCCTATGTTGCCTAGTTTAGTCTCAAACGCCTGAGCTCAAGCGATCTGCCTGCCTAGGCCTCCCCAAATACTGGGAGTACAGGCATGAGCCACTGCACCCAGCCAAGAACGAATTATTTTCATAATTTAAAAAAAATACTGAGAATTTTTACAAAAAGGAGATACACCCTCCGGTCTACCATACAGAATGATCTGTCATTCTCTCTTAGATGAACCTTGGTATGTCAGGAACCTGCACCTTTTCTTCCAGGCCTTTCCATCTATCTGGAGTGACCTACCAGAGACAGAACTTTGCCCAGCAAGTTTCTGCTCACTCTTCAACACCCAGCAAGAAGTCTCATCCTCCTTGCAGCCTTCTAGAACCTCTCTAAGCACAGGTAACAGACCTTCCTCAGGGTCACAGTGTCTTGTTACTGCATTTATCTCACTAGATTTCAGTGAAGTATGTAGACAACTAATTTGTGCTTGCCTGATCTCTGAGCTCTTCATTAAAAGCAGTTGGCTCCTGAATACAGGACAAACCCCTAGAATTGAATAAATCTGGTCTTACCTCATCACTCGTAAGTTTCTTTGCTTTGAGTAATCTTTGAGCCTTATCTTCTTCTGATCCCTCATCACTGTCTGATGAATAGATTCTGGCTCGTTCCTCTGAAAGCAAAAGCATAGAAGCATAGACTGTGAGTGACCTTTTTTTTTTTTCTGAGTCAGGGTCTTGCTTTGTGGCACAGGCTGGAGTGCAGTGGTGCAACCACGGCACACTGCAGCCTTGACCTCCTAGGCTCAGGTGATCCTCCTGCCTCAGCCACCCAAGTAGCTGAGACCACAGGTATGGGCTACTGTGCCCAGCTAATTTTTTTTTTCCTTTTAGTGGAGACAAAGTCTTGCCATGTTGCCCAGGCTGGTCCTGAACTCCTGGAATCAAGCAAT
Source organism: Cacajao melanocephalus (assembly GCA_963573385.1). Lineage (NCBI taxonomy): Eukaryota > Metazoa > Chordata > Mammalia > Primates > Pitheciidae > Cacajao > Cacajao melanocephalus. Next base: position 29,515 of record CAUYLG010005703.1, on the reverse strand, counting down.
CCTCCTTCTTCAGCCTCCTAAAGTGCTGGGATTATAGGTGTGAGCCACTGTCCCCAGCTGTGAGTGACTTTCAAAGACACTGAACTATTCATTCTTAAATGTTTTCTTCTGACAAATATCTTTAGTTCCCTCTGTATATTTCCTCCCAGAGGAACCAAATAATTTTAAAGTTTTTGATTTAAAGGTAAGTATAAATTTAAATTTATATTAAAATGAAGCAGACTTACCCTCTCAAAATACAAAAACCTGACCACTTTTAAAGATGAAAAAGGCTTGCTTGCAAGGTGTCAAAAGTGGCAGATACCATACTCTTCCGAAGTCAACTATTTTTTTTTTTTTTTTAGAGACAGGGTTTTACCATGTTGGCCGGGCTGGTCTCAAACTCTTGACCTCTGGTGATCCACCTGCCTTGGCCTCCCAAAGTGCTGGGACTACAGGCGTGAGCCATCCCACCGAGCCCGAAGTCCACTATTAAATAAGCCTGAGACGTTCTTTCACTGGTTAACAGTTAATTCCAAAATCAGCTTTGAAGATAGCGCAAGAAAGTGGTTTCCTGGTCCTGTAAAGATCATTTGTTGCCCAGCAGACCTTTCAAACAGAGACACAGAGGTGCGTCCATCTGCTCTGCTGCCCAAACCCAGGTGAACCTCCGGGTGGAATAAGAGCAGAGCACTTTAGACCTAGCCCCTCCCCTCGAAACCTAAAGCCTTCCCTTTGTCCCCACTCCTTGCCTATCTGATTACTGTATTGAACTGAGCACTACTGGACTCGTGTGCTAGACTTTTAATCTCTGGCGACCTGAATGTCACGTAACTCTCTCCCTTAAAGCATCCTGATTTTTAAAATTTTTCTTTAATTTTTGGGGGGCTTATTTCCACACAATTGAATCTTTTTCTATGGGAAATCAGCATTGACAAAAAAGAAAGGGTCTCTGTACTGTGGTCCCCAAATAAATGATAGGTAGGTAATATATTACACGTCACCAGACCAAATGCCGTCACTACAAGAAAAGGAGGAATGAGTTTCATGGGACAGTCAGAGAAAAAGAAATTTGGGTGTTTTAAAAAGTTACTTGTTATGTGCCACGCTCTAGGCTAAGTGTTTTAAATGTATTATATCATGTAATCTTCAAAACAACCTTATGTTCTAACTACCATTATTAATAGGGTGTTTTTGTCACGATGAGATAACAAGTTAAGGAAGCCCATGTAACTTTTCAAAACTTTTTTCCCCCACCCCCTTGTCCCTCACTTTTCAAACTTAGACAACTAAAGAGTGGCAGGGCAGAGACAGAGCAGGCAGGGCTGGGAGGCCAGCCAGATCTTCTTAGTTTGCTTTTCAGCATGTTGTCTTGCTACCGGCTTGGGGAACCCCTGGGTGAGAACCAGATGGATAAAAAGTCACGGCTGGGACATGTCTCAGCAGTCAGATGACCTTGGTTTAAGAAATGGCCACTTAGCAACTGTGTGTCTTTGGGAAAGTTATTCAACCTCTCAAAGTCTCAGTTTCTTCAATAAGAACAAGGATATAAGAGCAACTAGATCATAATGTTAGAGGATCAAATAGGATGCACATCAAGTGTTGAGCATTTGCCTGAAATTCAGTATGTGTGGAAAAACATCAACCATTAGAAACTATTGATACTTGTGAAAAGTGGACCGTAGGAGAATGAAAGAAACTATCACATAATTTCTAAATAGTTTAATTTCTTGATTCCCAATTAGGTAATAAAAAAAGTTGACAGAAGTTCCAATATAATTTTTCAAGTCAGAAAGCAAAAGCTCAAGAGATAAAACTCAAAGTGGGAACAGCAGTTCCTACTTTTCAAGTTCACCTGAATGAACTAGGCCTTGAAATGGATCACTCATGACAACTGGTTCTTTAAAAATAAAATGTCCTGGCCAGGCACAGTGGCTCACACCTGTAATCCCACTGTGGAAGGCCAAGGTGGGCAGCTCATTTGAGGTTAGGAGTTCTAGACAAGCCTGGCCAACATGGCGAAATGCCATCTCTACTAAAAATACAAAAAAAAATAGCCAGGCATCATGGCAGGTACCTGTGATCCCAGCTACTTGGGAGGCTGACGCAGGAGAATGGCTTGAACCCGGGAGGAGGTTGCTATGAGCCAAGATCACGCCACTGCACTCCAGCCTGGGTGACAGAGTGAGACACTGGCTCAAAAAAAAAAAAAAGCCATGTCCAATGCCAAGATGAAGTCCAGAACCCTGAAATGATGAAATGTAATTTCCACACCCGACTCACCTCGAATGCCCCCTTTATATCGGTTTTTAATGGCAGCCAAGCTGATGGACTCCTCGCCTTCCTCCTCCTCATCGTATCGATCAGGTTCCAGGTAACTGGCGCTCAACCCCCTCTGGTGCTGTTTCTCTCTCATTCGGCGCTGCTGAGATTCCCTGCGTATGGAAGCCCTCAAACGTTCTTCTTCTTTCTATAAAGAAGCAAATCACCTGTTTAACCTAAAAAGAAGCTACTTTTGTGCCCACTTGAACCTACTTTTATCACAAATAGCATGTAATTTCTGGTCCGGGACAATAGCTGTCCCATCTGTGTTCCCCATCACACCTCTGTGGCTCCACGTGGGCCCTGCGGTTTGGTTTGGAGGCGCGAAGGCAATGCAAGGGTAAAGCAGCAGAAGGGAGCTCTGACACTAACCAGCCCAACTGGCACTGGCACAGGTGTGTCCTTGGGAGCTGTGCTGGTGTTCTGTGCTGCGGCTCAGCCCAAAGAAAAGCAACCCACCTGAGAAACCCCATCCATGCCCAGCAGACACCTAAACTGGCTCCCTGGAGCAGCAGAGGCTGTTCCTGTTCATCTCTGAACCACAGACACCTGATCTGCCCCAGCTCTACCAAACTGCCATAGTTCCCAGATATTCCGGTCCCAGCCCCTCAGCCCCTCAAGCTAGAGAGCTCCTCAAGGATCCTTATGACAGACTGGGGAGTGTCCTAGAGCCACAAGGTAGAGCTTTCATTTCCTTTGCACTGCCTGGCATTCTGCACCTTAATGTTAAACCAGTTGGGGGGTGGAAGTGGTGTTGGGTAGGTTTCAGGGATATTCTGGCATTTCTTTGAAGGTCTTCCTCATCCAATTGCTCTGTATTATCATATACAACTCCAATTCTATTGCTGGAAATTCTGTGAAACAGACTATTTTAAGTAGTATGTGGCTGCACTGAAGTTAGAGTAAAAATCACTGTCAGTGGTACAGGAACTAAGAACAAACTAACTGACTCCTTGTCTACATTTCCACAGGAGCTGGGGATATGGAAGAGGTTGTAGGGTGATGCTAAAAGTGGTTCAAGAGCTTCTCCAATAATGCTAAGACTGGAATCTGCAGATTTCTCCAGCTCCCTCGGCCTGCAGAGAAAAGGTGGGAAACAGAACAAGCCCAGCTCCAAAGCAAATGCCCCTATATACCACTGGGTTACATACTGCTATTGGATCTGGTTTAATCTGCCTCCATGAACAAATACAGGATGGAGCAAAAAGCAAGGGCTCAGGGCCAAACCTTCAGCAGAGCCTGACTGTAAGATTAGTAAGAAAGGCCCTGAGGCAACTGAACTGTCTTAGCCTCACCATGCCCTGCTGCACTGAACAATGTAATCACAAGAGGCAGGTTGGGCAAAGGTCAAAATCTAGTAGGGTTTAGAGAAGATGGAGAGGAGAAATGATAAGCCTGTACCACTGCATATGGCTTCTCAAATCAAGTGCTGCAGGAAAGGCCAATGGCCAGTACGAGCATATGCTCTATTTTTAGGTGCAACGCCCCAAATAAACTTATGCCTAATTAACAGCTGGATCAAATTTGAAAATATACAAGGTAGAATGTTACAAATTGACCTTAAAAACCCACAAGCTTGTCTTAGTCTTCTATTTTTTTTTATTTTTTTTTTAGACAGAGGCTCTATTACCCAGACTGGAGTGCAATGGCATGATCTCAGCTCACTGCAACCTCTGCCTCCCAGGTTTGAGCGATTGTCCCTGCCTCAGCCTCCTGAGTAGCTGGGATTATAGGCACCCACCACCACACCCGCCTAATTTTTGTATTTTTAGTAGAGACAGGGTTTCACCATGTTAGCCAGGCTGGTCTCAAACTCCTGAACTCAGGTAATCAGCCCACCTCAGACTCCCAAAGTGCTGGGCTTACAGGCATGAGCCACCGCACCTGGCCACTTGTCTTATTCTTTACCAGAGTCTACTTTAGGCACTCTCTCATTCAAACTCCTGGTCTATTCTCTATTTTACACTACTCTCTAGTATCTCCACTGACTTCTGACATGGATTCTAAAGCATAGATGACTTAATGATCTTTGAACTTATACATGCAAATTCAGATATTTCAATCTCCAGTTTGCTGCTGAACTCTCAGGGCCTGGTGAAGAGAGAACCTGAGCCCTGTGTCTGTTTTACTACCATTGCCACATCACCCACTGTTTGGCAAATGCTGAGGAAATGAATCCAGCTCCCTATTCATGTCAGCTGGAAGGAGGAAAAGGTGGGCCAATAAGAGATGATGAACAAGCATTTTGGGAAATGCTTTCCTAATATACCAAACAATCCCAGGGTAACACTTAGCAAACATACCTTAATCATTTCTGTGCGCTGGCATTCAGGATCACGACCAGCCATTGGCAATATTCTAATCTTCTGTGTCTTTGAACATCTATCTGCAAGTGACAGAGTCATCTTTCTATGTGTGGCACTGTCTGTAGAGTGAGGTCTGCCAGGAAAGAAATGAAGAGAGTCTCACTGTTTACCAAATACATTTGTGAGCCAGTGATACCCACATCACAGAAGTAAGAGCCCAGTGACCATTTCCTAGTCACCTGAAAAAATAGGCAGGGACAGCTGACTGAATATACCAGGTGGAAGATTGTGAGTTTTCTTCATTCTGTGGCTCACTGAGACATTCTTATTCCACAAATGAAAAACAGAAGGTTGAAGTAAAAAAGACTGTATAGTATGATCACCTTCTCGAAGCAATAAATAGATATGTTCAAGCAGCATTAATTGGATACTATAGGTTGGTGCAAAAGTAACTGTGGTTCTTACCATTACGTTTAATTAATACTAATACATTGTTAATATAACTATCCTATTTTATAGATTTAGGAAACAGGCAAAAAGAGGTTAAGAAAGTGGCACAAGGTCATACAAGTGGAAATGGAATTCATATATGAGTCTAACTGATTCCAAAGCCTGTATGTTGACCTTTACAATTTCAAAAAGCTAAATCATAACCAACATGATTGTGCCCCCTCTAAAGATTAGCATTCCCCAAAGAGGATGGTCTGCTTATAACCAAGAAACAAGAAACATGAACATCTCAGTGCAGCACCTACTCAGTCTAGAGAAGGAAAGTGCCCTCACCGGCTGAGTACTCCAGTGTGCTTGGAGGACACATCTCTGCAGTGGTATTAGATGCCAAGGCCTATGGCACTGGGATGGCCTGTCTCACGCTGACCAGCTCAATGCCTTTCTTTCAATTACATGCACAACAACAACCTCTAGTTATCATTAGTCTCCCAGGTCAATTTCACTAAAAACAAAGGACACACTGGCTAACAGACACATGTATTTTAGGCCTCTTGGCAGTTATGAGAATCAATGGAATTAAATACATTGACGTTCTGGTTTACCTAACAGTCTCTTTTAAGTCTGGTTAGCATGACCTGGTTCCCTTAGAAATAGCAACTTTTAGTGTATTTGACAAAATAACCCTTGAACCTTCAGAACGATGCACCAGATCTTGGTTCTTGCTGAATTATACTATGGGGTTACATCAATCAGGAGGCAAGCATTATGGAATCATCTATGTTTCACTGCTTTTACCATAAGAAATAATATATAATAATAATAACAGTTACCTGAAGGTAAGTTTCGTTTTAAAGACGGCTTGTCCCTGTAGACCAGTACCTTGTCTTATAAAAAGATGATTGTGGTCGCCCTGCAGTGGGGCTTTGTACACATCAAACACTTCATTGCCTAAATGCAGGGACATGCTGGAAAGAAGAATCATTTCATATACTAAAGTTATAAAGCTTTCACTCTACCAACTTACTTCACTTAAAAGGTAATTCAGGCTGGCATGGTGGCTCACACCTGTAATCCCAGCACTTTGGGAGGCTGAGGCAGGTGGATCATGAGGTCAGGAGTTTGAGACAACCCTGGCCAACATGGTAAAACACCATCTCTACTAAAAATACAAAAATCAGCTGGAGTGGTGGCATGTGCCTATAGTTCCAGCTACTCGGGAGGCTGAGGCAGGAGAACTGCTTGAACCCAGGAGGCGGAGGTTGCAGTGAGCCGAGATCATGCCATTGCACTCGAGCCTGGGCGACAGAGAAAGACTCCATCTCAAAAAAAAAAAAAAAGTGACTCAACTGCTGCCTTCTCTCTTAACATAGAATTCAGAAGGAAAGAAAATAATAAAGAAGTCATGATGAGAAAAAGTGACTACAAAGAAGTCACACATGCTGGGACATTTACCAGGCTCTACTACATTTCCAGCGAAGGGAAATATTTCTAAAATGTCAGTTTGTGGCTGGGTGTTGTAGCTGACGCCTGTAATCCCAGCACTTTGGGAAGTGAGACGATTGCTTGAACCCAGGAGTTCAGGACCAGCCTAAGCAACATATCTTGTGTCCATGGAATTTTTTTTTTTGAGATGGAGTCTCACTCTGTCGCCCAGGCTAGAATTCAGTGGCACGATCTCAACTCACTGCAACCTCCGTCTCTTGAGTTCAAGTAATTCTCTGCCTCAGCCTCCCAAGTAGATGGGATTACAGGTGCCCCCTACATGCCTAACTAATTTTTTTGTATTTTTAGTAGAGACAGGGTTTCCCCATCTTGGCCAGGCTGGTCTTGAACTCCTGACCTTGTGATCCACCTGCCTCAGCCTCCCAAAGTGCTGGGATTACAGGCATGAGCCACTGCACCTGGCTTTTTTTTTTTTTTTTAAATAAGCCACACAGGGTGGTGCATGCCAAGTAGTCCCAGCCACTTGGGAAGTGGGAAGATCACTTGGTACTAGGAGTTTGAGGCTCCAATGAGCTATTATCATGTCACTGCACTCTAACATAGGCAACAGAGTGAGACCCCATTTCCAAAAACAGTAATAATCAATTTAAAAATAAAAAATATTTCAAAACTTGATCTCTTGCCCATTCTGGGTATGTCAATACCCTTCAGGCATTTTGTGCTCACCTTCCATCTGACCACTTGACTATCCGAGCATTGCTTTCTTTAATTTCATTTCCTTCTTCATCCCGGCGTATCCTCCATCTTATAGTATTTTCTACCTGTTTTACAACACAAGTACTTCAGAAAATTATTGTTTAAATGACTCTATGCATCTTTTTTTCCTCAAGAGACACATAATCACAGAATACGCATACAGAGATGACAGATGTATGTGTGGCAGGATAATGAATAACACTGAAACCCTCTTAATCACCTAGATATGTTGGATAAATTAAAAGGAGGGAAAAATATGCTTAAGTGAATTTCTGAGCTCCTAGTATCAGAATCATAGAGAAAACTTAGAGCATTTGAGCAGAGAGCAGATACTAAATGTACTGTAACTCCGAGATGTGTTAAGATACAGTTAGAATTACAAGGGATAGGCAATAAAACTTGAGTCCATGTGAGGCAGAAATTTTGAATTGAAACCCCTAATTAAAGCAGGTTCTCTCACAGAGCTAAAAACTCTATAAAAATGAGACCCAAAACTCTGCCTATTGACACAGAGAGATAAACTCCCATATATGGTTAAGGATAAGTAAGCGCCCTGTGAAAATTAAAACCCCAGGTTTCAATAAGTTTAGAGCCTATCTTATCAGCATGGTGGAAAAACACCAGAGTTGGCAAATGAAAACCACTGTTATACTGAAATTAAAAGTCGGTGGGACTTCCAGGAAAACATGGCATGCCAAATGCATGCAATTTATCACTGCTGCCTCCTGGAAACCCAATAAAATAACAATGCAGAGTAAAAACAGGACATTCAAGGATAGAAAGAATGAGAATGAAGCTGGCAACAGACAAAGAGAAGCCAACAATGTGAAAACTGTCAAGACCATGCTTCCCTCTGCCTATTCCCCCAGTGTCAGTCCTAAACACAGCTGTCCCCAGTCCCACAGAGACTGCCTGGATCTCCACTCGGTGAGATGCAAATGTCTGTGCAACTGGGTCCTAATGATTCCCTTCCAGTTTTTCCCCTTTCCTTATTTATTCCTCACAAATAAATATAAAGTCTGCTAACTGAACAACTCAGTAATATTCATGAATTAAATAGGATGTCATATCTGAAATTTGTTTCAGAACAGTCTGGGGAAGCTGGGGTGGGGAATATACAGATGACAAAAGATTGTTCAACTTGACAACTGTTGAAGTGGGTCACAGGCACATGAGACAGTTCATTATACTGTTCTTAATACATTAGCATATGTTTGAAATTTTCCTTAGGAATTAAAACAATCTGTCACTATTCCTGCCTTCCCTCTCATACAACAGGTTGGCCACACATAAAAACACAAATAGGCCATTATTAATGGAGAAGCCATTCTGAAGAATGATTTCTATTATATAAAGTGATTCAAATAGTAATGATGCTATAATAAGACACACTGCTAGGTCTTACCCTATCAGGATGAAGAACACATAAAAGTACTTCTAAAGACAGGGGCCCTCAAAGAGGTACATAAGCTGGTTCCCTGGTTCCTTGTTCCTTAAAGAATTAACTACACCATACTTTAAGACTGGTCAGCCTAGTCTCAAACATCACTTAAGAAAATAAAGGTCCAGGGTTATTTCCTATCACACACCAAGGTTTTAAGGCAACAGTTTATGTTAAACATCAACATTTTGTAGTCTGATGCACTGAAATTTTAGGGTAAAATATTTATTTATAAACCTTTTTTTTTTTTTTTGAAACAGAGTCTCACTGTGCTGCACAGGCTGGAGTGCAATGACACAATCACAGCTCACTGCAGCTTCACCTGGGCTCAAGCAATCCTCGCACCTCAGCCTCCCAGAGTAGCTGTGACTACAGGCATGCTCCATCTCTGCCAGCTCATTTTTTTTATTTTTAGTAGAGACAAGGTCTTGCTAGGTTGCTCAGGCTGGTCTCAAACTCTTGGCCAGTCTTCTCACCTCAGCCTCCCAAGATACTGGGATTACAGGTATGATGCACCATGACCAGCCTTATTTACAAACTTTAAAACCCATGTTAGAATCTGCTATCACATGGTCTAAAAATATAATAGATATATTGATACTAGCTGTGGCATCATGATAGACACAAGGTAAGAGAAAGGAAAAATTAAATAAATTGATAAAAAGTAAGTAAATAAGGAACTACTATATTAGTTTATACATACATATGACAGGAAACAATGAAAAGCAGGAGAATTAAAGCCAAAGGCACTGAAACAACCATGAAAACTTCAGACTGCTAAGCCTAAATATCAATACCTCCACATGTCCCAAGGAAATAATATTAACAGATTGGCTAATAAACAGATGAGTAGATGGGTGGTGGAAGGAGAACAGGAAAAAAAAAAAAACAGTGTAAGCACTGTTATCTGTTGACTATATATGATCTTGAACAAATTAATGACATCTGCTTATCTCGATTTTCTCATTTGATTTGCATTTCCATTAAGAGGAGTACTGAAGTCTCACTGAAAAGCTTTTGGATAGAAACCATCTTATATCAAGGTTACTGGGGTAGTTGTGAATCCACCAAATTGAAGAGATGGTACTATTAGAAATATTAAAATTTAGCCCCTAAAAAATGGCAGACTATTCCTTTCTACCCTTCCTAACAATCTAATACTATTTAAGATACCCACTGGAGGCTGGGCGTGGTGGTTCACGCCTGTAATCCCAGCACTTTGGGGGACTGAGGTGTGTGGATCACCTGAGGTCAGGAGTTCGAGACCAACCTGGCCAACATTGTGAAACCCTGTCTCTACTAAAAATACAATAATTACCTGGGCGTGGTGGCATGTGCCTGTAATTCCAGCTACTTAAGGAGGCAGAGACAGGAGAATTGCTTGAACCAGGAGGCGGAGGTTGCAGTGAGCTGACATCGTGCCACTGTACTCCAGCCTAGGCAACAGAGCAAGACTCTATCTCAAAAAAAAAAAAGATATCCCTTGGAAAATAAGAAATTTACAGGAAATCCTTCAGATTTAAGAATTGAAAATATGAGGCCGGGCACAGTGGCTCACGCCTGTAATCCCAGCACTTTGGGAGGCCAAGGCGGGTGGATCACGAGGTCAGGAGTTTGAGACCAGCCTGACCAACATGGTGAAACCTTGTCTCTCTTAAAAAAAAAAAAAAAAAAAAAAATTGAAAATACGTAACTCCAGTTTCAGTATCAGGCATTCAACCACCTCTTGTTCCCTTGTACAACTCAACTCTAAAATGTCTACTTGGCCAAGTACAGTAGCAATCACACCTGTAATCTCAGCAATTTGGGAGGCCAAGGCAGGAGGATCACTTGAGCTCAGAAGTTCAAGATCAACCTAAGCAACACAGCAAGACCTCATCTCTACTGAAAAAAAAATTTAAAAAGCTGGATGTGGTAGCATGTTTTCTGTAATCCCAGCTACTCAGGAGGCTGAGATGGGAAGATCACTTGAACCCAGGAGGTCGAGGCTGCCATGAGCTGTTTGCGCCACTGTACTCCAGCATGAATGACAGAGCAAGACCATGTTTCAAAATAAAAAGATGAAACTTCTACTTAACCTACATCCTCCTTACTTAAAAGATTAGAGGGCGTCCTTGGATCGCATGACCAGACGGTATAAGGTATCAAAGAGAAGCATTAAGAGGAGTTTAGTACAATAAAATTATCTCCTAATAGTCAACAAAAGCAATCAAAAGAACACAAGACAGCCATATGGCAAAGTGTTAGGTTAAAAAAATCACTTTCAAAAGCTCAAATTTCAAATTAGTATCTCCAGGTTTTACTTTATAAAAGGAAAAAAAAGGAAAAAGCATGGACTGGTACCTTTAATTTTAACCTGGTTCTACCTTCTTCATCCAGCATTTCTTCATCTTCAAATTCATCTTCATAATACTGAGGATCAAAAGGTCTACAAATTGTTTTCCAAATAAACTATTAATCATATTTTATAAAACATATAACTGCTATGTAATTATATCTCTATTAATAAACACTATTATATCAAAAACATCATAATATAATTTAAAAAATAATAATGATCAAATATCTTCATGCTTAACTTCAAAGAAGTAGTAATTTTAGTTAATTTTTTTTTTTGAGACGGAGTTTTGCTGTTGGTTGCCCGGGCTGAAGTGCAATGGTGTGATCTCAGCTCACCGCAACCTCCACCTCCCAGGTTCAAGCGATTCTCCTGCCTCAACCTCCTGAGTTCTGGGATTACAGGCATGCGCCACCACACCCAGCTAATTTTGTATCTTTAGTAGAGATGGGGTTTCTCCATGATGGTCAGCCTGGTCTCAAACTTTCAACCTCATGTGATCCACCCGCCTCGGCTTCCCAAAGTGCTGGGATTATAGATGTGAGCCACCTCACCCAGCCAGAAATTATACTTCTTAAAATTTGCTGTTAATACATATTGGTTGAAATAAAGTACAAGCAAGGGTAAATATTCACTCTGCCAAAGAATAGGCTACATATGCTCCAGCTTTCCACATCATTGTGGCCGGGAAAAAATTTTTTTTAAAGCACAAGAGCTTGAGTAAACTTAGTAAATAATACCCATCAACACTGTTTAATTGTCCAAAACCATTACTTTTCTAGACCGGCAATAGCTGCTACAGTGGACACTGGCATTTCTCTAGCAAATTTCATCACTTTCAATTTCAGCCTTTTCAGGGTTGTACTGATTTTAAAAATATCTTGAAGACTTGCAGTGTCCGTTATTTCACAAGAAATATCAAACTGCTAAAAACAATCATAGCATTAAAAGCCTCCCTTACCAGTATATACTTTTTCTATCTTAGAATGTGCTTGACTAATTATTTCAAAGATACACAATCAATTTTCCATTTTTGTGATTTGTCAACTCAGTGCAATATAAGAAAAATAAATATTCTATGTATTTCTATTCAACATCCTGAAAAAATTTTAATTGATTTCCTTACCTAGGCTCTACACTGAGAAAGTTGGGCAGCTTAACAAAATATAAGTCATTTCCTAAATCAGTGTTTACTTTGGGTATTTCTACTTCTATTCTGGTCTCAGGAATTGGCTCCTCTTCCTGTTGATCCTGAGGCAATCCATTTTCATCCTAGTGAAAGAAACAGAAGTTTAGAGCTTGATGGGACCTTAGAAATGGCCTCCTTCAAGTTTTACACTTTAATTACTCTGGGGTGCAAGAAACATAACTAGATATCACTTTAGGACTAAAGAAGCTCCCAATCCCCATCCCAACCCACCCACAAGCAAAATGGGAAACGGGATCAATTTGGATACCTCAGTACAAGAAACTATCTCCTTTATAATAAATCTCTATTCCAAATGCTCATCAACAAAAATGTGAAATTAATACTTCAATATGAAGTCACTCTATCAGTTAAAACCAAAGAAGATTATCAACAGAGCAGACAGTTCTTGGCATGAGCAAGAAAAACATTCAAGTCAATGGTTCTCAAATCACAAGTCCTCACAGTTCAGTGCCCTAAGGCATGACACCAACCTCATGTTTGGCAGTTATTTCCACTCCCCCTTAAAACCAAGAGTTCCCAACATAACAAAGAAAGCCATCTGTTCATTGTATTTTCGGACTAGAATTTAGTTATCAACTTCCTTTCCTGGAATAGGGGAAACCCTTCACCTCTGAAACTTTGTACTTGGCCTTGAATAAGTTCACGTTAGTAATTTACTTACAATAGGCTGTCCTGGAGTAGGTGGCTTGTCTTCTCCATCACTCCCTGAAGAGATATCATCTGCACCTCCAAATAGATCCATGGTTCCACCATTATCTTCAAGGCAGAAGGAAAAAGGCATTAGTGTTACTATCTGTAACTAAGGTTCTTCACAGCTGATCACTTCAGCACATTCCCAAGGTTTCTGGACCAGCTCCAGAAAGCCACCCAAAACATAATGCTCAGCCTGGCTCCCAACCAGAGTGTGGGGAGAGGGAAGGGAGCAAATCTAGTAAAAGGCAAGCTGCACAGGTGGCCCTTCTTTCTCCTTTCATTTTCAGGATCCTTGTTCTTCCATTTTCCTTTATTCTCCAGGAGCCCAAATGTTTCCTACAGTCTAGATGCTTAAAGCTGGGGCTCAAGCACTCCACAGACACCTATTTTCCATAAGTCTAACCAGATTCAAAATTACAGGGCAGGCACGGTGGTTCATGCCTGTAATCCCAGTGCTCTGGGAGGCCAAGGTCGGTGGACCACTTGAGGTCAGGAGTTTGAGACCAGCCTGACCAACATGGTGAAACACCATCTCTACTAAAAATACAAAAATTACCTGGGCATGGTAGCGGGTACCTATAATCCCAGCTACTTGGGAGGCTGAGGCATGAGAAAGGGAGCTACCACATCCGGCTAGCAGAACTTTCATCCTTCCAACTTATAATGCCAGGTGGTGGTGGTTGTTGCTGTTGTTGTTTTGAGACAGTTTCACTCTGTTTCTCAGGCTGGAGTGCAGTGGTGTGATCTTGACTCACTGCAACCTCCACTCTGCCTCCCGAGTACAAGCAATTCTCATGCCTCAGCCTCCCAAGTAGCTGGGACTACAAAGGCACAACACCATGCCTCGCTAATGTTTTGTATTTTTGGTACAGATGAGGTTTCACCATGTTGGCCAGGGTGGTCTCGAAATCCAGGCCTCAAGTGATCCACCACCTTGGCCTCCCAAAGTGCTGGGACTACAGGCATGAACCACCATGCCTGGCCAACACTGGGTTTTTACGAGCTCTTTGTCTAACCCACAGCTCAAAGTATCAGTTTCTTCACTGTTAAGAACTTAGGAACAAAACACCGAGACTGTCATTATTCAAACTGAAGAATGGACATTGTAACCTCCATCCCAACAAGAAGGTCAGCCCCCTAATAATGAATTCACTGTAACTATAAACAGACTGGGGTCAGTGGCTCACGCCTGTAATCCCAGCACTTTGGGAGGCTGAGTTCGGTGGATCACTTGATGTCAAGAGTTCAAGACCAGCTTGGCCAACATAGTGAAACCCCATCTCTACCAAAAAAGCAAAAAATTTAGCCAGGCATGTTGGTGCATTTCTGTAATTCCAGCTACTCGGGAGGCTGCAGGAGAACTGACTGAATCCAGGAGGCAGAGGTTGCAGTAAGGTGAGCTCACACCACTGACTCCAGCTTGGGTGACAGAGCAAGACTCCATCTCATAAAATAAACAACAAAAAAACTACAAACAAAGAGGCAGGTTCTTCTTCAACTAATTAAGCATAAGCAGCTTCTCATAACCGTATAACTTCTCCGAATACACTGAGTGTATCCACACTCTTTTCTGTGGGTCTTACAATCTGGGATAAACACATTCAAGGTTAGAAATGCACTATATTAAATGCAAAAAGAGGTATGGAAATTTACACAAACATATAAAAGAAATAACAGGGGTTACCTTTTGGCACCTCAGTGTCACTATCTGCTTCGGAATCAGATGCAATTGCATTTTTGCGTTTCATTCGTAAAACTTCATCTTCACTATCACTGCCTCTTGCAGATTCTGTAAGGGTAAAATTACAAGTTTTGCATAATCACTCACGTTATTTGAATTTTCTGTTTTAAAAGCAATACCAGAGATAAACAAATTGTGATACACCCATACAATGGACTACTACTCAGCAATAAACAGGAATGAACTACTGTTAACCAATTAGATGAACCAAAAATGCTCTATGCTAAGTTAAAGAAGCCAATCTGAAAAACTACATACTTACTGTATGACCCTATTTATACGACATTTTTAAAAAAGCCAAAAGTATAGTGACAGAAAAGACCAGTAGATGCCAGGGTTTAGGACTGGCAGAAGGATATGACGACAAACAGGATAGGGTAAGAGAATTTTAGCTGTTCTGCGTCCTCACTGTGGTGATGGTTATACAAATCTATAGTTAACACGAATAGAGCTGTACACACAGAAACCCCCCACCCGAAAAAAAAAATCAACTCTAGTGTGTGTTAACTTTTACAATTGAATTTTAAAAATAAATACTGGCGCCAGGTGTGGTGGCTCACACTCGTAATCCCAGCACTTTGGAAGGCCAAGGTGGGCAGATCACTTAAGGTCAGGAATTGGAGACCAGCCTGACCAATATCGTGAAACCCCATCTCTACTACAAATACAAAAATTAGCTGGGTGTAGTGGCGTGCGCCTGTAGTCCCAGCTACTCAGGAGGCTGAGGAAGGAGAATCGCTTGAACCTGGGAAATGGATGTTGCAGTGAGCCGAGATCACACCACTGCACTCCAGCCTGGGTGACGGAGCAAGACTCTGTCTTAAATACATACATACATACATACATACATACATACATACATACATACTGGCTTCTGCAAGTAGAAAAACTTGGTAGAAATAAGAAGAATAGTATTGAAACTTACCACATTTACATAACACAAATTTGAGAAAAAAAGGTAAAAAATATTAGAAAGGATCTGACAAATATAGTATTATTTCTAGATGGTACAATTGTTTATGTAAAAACTTCTTAAAAACCAATGGAACCACTGTTGAACTAATAAGAGGTAAGCAGGATGACCAGCTATAACGTCCCCTACTATGACCCTTCCCTTGACTTTGTCTGCTAGTATTTGGGAGGTAGTACATGAGCCTTAAAGATTCTTTCTGATAACAATAAAAACAACCCTACTCTCAGCCGGGCACGGTGGCTCTTGCCTGTAATCCCAGCACTTTGGGAGGCCAACCAGGGCAGGTGGGTCACCTGAGGTTAGGAGTTCAAGACCAGCCTGGTCAACATGGTGAAACCTCCTTTCTACTAAAAATACAAAAATTAGCTGGGTGTAGTGGCGTGTACCTGTAATCCCAGCTACTCAGGAGGCTGAGGCAGAAGAATGGCTTGAACCTGGGAGGTGGAGATTGCAGTGAGCCAAAATTGTGCCACTGCATTCCAGCCTGGGTGACAGAGACTCTGTCTCAAAAAAGAACAAAAACAAAAAAGTAAACAAATCCTACTCTGACGTAGTTATTGAAAACTTACTGCAGTCCCATAGTCTACACAGATCTATATTCATCTCTGGAAATATGTTGCCTTCCTCTTCTAATAGCACCAAAATATGGTTTTTCAATGCTGTCCTGTGACGTTGTGTTAGATTCCCTCATATTTAAGCTAAGAAGATAGGATCAAAATAGAATTAATATACTATGGAAGTGAAACAATCCAGGTATTACTTCAGGAAGACTTCAACCCAATTAAGATAAATTTATATACAAAGAAATATGATCTCTAATTTTTTATACACAAGAATGTGTTATCTTGAACAGAATAGTCTAAATGGTAATTACAAAAGCAGAGCCAGAAACCAAAGTTCCAGGCATATGCCTCCTATAGTCTTTAGGGAATGAGTGCTCTAACCCAAGCTCATCTCTGTAGGGTGAGGATACACACAACAATCTGTCCTGGCTCAGGAACACTGTCCATTGAGACCACTCAGCCATGTTTGCACTTTCTACATATCATACTCCCCAGGCAACCTCCTGATTATTGTAATTTGGCATCCATTGTAGATTTGCCCCCGGGGAAACATATGATAAGGAATAACTGATCCTCTTGAAACAATTTTGCAATTCAATATTATATATTAATATCGTGTAATTTGACTAGTTTGAGTAAACTCATTAGAGATTGACCATCTCTGGATGATCAAATTTTGAATCTCAAAAAGCTGAGCTGCAGCAATGGTACCCACATCCCAGTACAGTGCTCTGTGGGAAGATTTCAGTGGTTCTGTTTTTTCCACAGGCAAATCTATTCTCTCGCATGAGGCATGCTCTTCAGTTATCCACAGAAATGGAACCAACTTAACTAGCTCTTCTTACACCATATCCCACTCTCTAAGACTCAATTTTAAGTCTTCTTTAAATTGTTTTTCCTCCTGGACCTATCAATTAACAAATGGAAGGGAAAGCAGTAAGAAAGAATAAGTAGATTAGAAAGATTTAACAGGAGCAAAATGTATTCTCGAGTTAGTACTAAGTTTGAAAGGGAGGGCAGAAGAGAAAAAACAGGGTAATTAAGATGGAAATGAAAGAAAAATAAATGGGTCCCTGCTATATCTGAATGCTTCTTACTGAGCCATTCTGGTTCTCATAAATGTATTACCTGATTTATGGTCCTGTTCTTCTTCATCATCTGAATGCCTGTGTTCTTCATCTGAGGCCTGTGGCCTTTCATCATCAGAGTTTTGCATTTTCTCCTCATCAGACAGCTGTGGTTGTTCTTCATCATCGGAATTCTGTTTCTCATCATCATTATCAGAAGCTACCTGCTGTTCATCATCAGAATTAGCCTTTTCCTCCTCAGAGAGCTGTTGTCTCTCATCATCGGAAAGCTGAGGCCTCTTCTCATCATCAGAAAGCTGAGGCCTCGCCTCATCATCTGTGTTCTGCATTTTCTCATCATCATCAGAATTCTGCAGCTTATCTTCATCAGATCCTTGTGCTCTCTTCTCATCGTCAGAATTTTGTATCTTTTCATCATCTGACTGGTCACTTTTATCTTCTCTGCCCCATTTTTCATCATCTGAATGTGCTTTTTCAGAACCTTCTGCTTCTGAGTGATGGCTCCCTCCATCAGACCTGTGACCTTCGTCTTCATCATCATTAGGGGCTTCTGATCCACTGTGCTGATCTACATCTGAGGGGTCATTGTCCTCATGGTCAGATTGCTCAGAAGCTTCCGATCTATTGTCTGATCTTTCAGAATGATTATCACTGCCACTATGATGAGAAGCTCCCTCATCCTCACTGTCATCTCCAAACAGTTCCTTATTACTTGGTTGTCCTGAATCACCTCTTTCATCCTGATCACTTTCACTTCCAGAGCCATTACTGCCAGAGGCAGCATTCTCTTGATCAGAATCTGAGTCAGATCCAGAATCAGAATCTAAGGGATCACATAAACACAGGATAATATCAGCAAAAAATGGCAGAGTAAGGCCGTCCAAAAGTCCATCCCAACATAAAAGCAATGAAGAAACTGGCAAAAACTGTTAGAATTAGCATTGTAAACATTTAAGGAAATCTGTGATCGACCACTAGCTGACCACTAAGGTACAGAACAGAACCTTCAATGGCCACACTCAATGAAGTTTACAAACTTTACCAATTAATTCAGAAGAGTCACTCAACAAACAGGCCAAGTGTGGTGGCTCACACCTGTAATCCCAGCACTTTGGGAGGCCAAGACAAGAGGAAATCTTTTTTTTTTTTTTTTTTTTTGAAACAGAGTATCACCCTGTCGCCCAGGCTGGAGTGCAATCTTGGCTCACTGCAACCGCCACCTCCCAGGTTCAAGTGATTCTCCTACCTCAGCCTCCAGAGTAGCTGGGATTATAGCACGCACTACCACCAGCTAATTTTTTGTATCTTTAGTAGAGACGGGGTTTCACCATGTTGGTCAGGCTGGTCTCGAACTCCTGACTACCACACCCAGCCGACAAGAGGAAATCTTGAGTCCAAGAGTTCAATACCAGCCTGGTCTGGTCCATCTCTACAAAAATAAAAAAAAGCAAACTTAGCCAGGAATGGTGGCATGTGCCTGTAGTCCCAGCTATGCAAGAGGCCGAGGCAAGAGGATCTCTTGAGTCCCAGGAATTTGAGGTTACAGTGAGCTATGATTCCACCACTGTACCCCAGCTTAGACAAAATAAGACCCTGACTCAAAACAAAACAAATAACTGCTGCTATAATAAACAGCAACAAAAATTCCTGGGGAGGAGAAAGAACATGATATCCTCAGTTGCAACATTATAATATTCAGAATGCCCATTTATCAATGCAAAATTACTAGGTATGCAAAGAAACAACAAAGTGTGGCCCATACAGAAGGAAAATGGCTAGAAATTGTTCCTGAAGACCAGACATAAAAATGATCTACTACTAAATAAATAGTATCAATAAAGAGAACCACATTACTTAGAAAAAGAACCAAATAGCAACTATGGGCTGAATATGGTGGCTCCTGCCTATAATCCCAGCACTCTGGGAGGCCAAGGCAGGTTCATCACTTGAGGTCAGGAGTTCAAGACCAGCCTGGCCAATATGGTGAAACCCCATCTCTACTAAAAATATAAAAATCAGCTGGGTATGGTGGTGCATGCCTGTAGTCCTAGCTACTCAGGAGGCTGAGACAGGAGAATCGCTTGAACCCAGGAGGCGGAGGTTGCACTGAGCCAAGATCATCCACTGCACTCCAGCCTGAGCAACAGAACAAGACTCCATTCCCCATCCCCCTCAAAAAAAAGAAAAGAAAGAAATTATGGAGTTGAGGCTGGGCATGGTGGCTCATGCCTGTAATCCTAGCCCTTTGTGAGGCTGAGGCAGTCAGATCACTTGAGGCCTCCCAGAGTGCTGGAATTACAGATGTGAGCCACTGCACCCAGCCAACATGATCTTATATGTAGAAAATCCTAAAGATTGGAAACCAGATGTCTCATAAAAAAAAAAAAGTAAAAAAAAAAAAAGAAAATCCTAAAGAATCCACCAAAAAATAATTACAGCTAATATAGTCAGCAAGGTTGCAGAATACAAGATCAACATACAAAAATCAGATGTATTTCTATATACTAGCAATAAATAATTCAAAATGAAATTAAGAAAACAATTCCACTTGCAATAGTATCCAGTAGAATAAAATATTAATAATAAATTTAACCTAAGAAGTAGAGGACTTATACAATGAAAACTACAAAACATTGTTGAAAGAAATTAAGAAAGAACTGGCATATTTATACATGAAAGCAGCATGCTAGTCCTAGGTAGAGGTTCTAGTCATTGTTATAAAAAAGTCATCGGATACAGTTATTTTCCACAACTCTCACAGACCAGGGAGATAATGAAATATGCTAGGCCTAACAGGAATCATATCCATACTATTTTCAGAACCAAGAGAAATTTTCAAGGATAGCATACCCGATTTGGAAGTAAATCCTAGAAGAAAATTTCAATAGACTTATAAGAAGGTAAAACATGAAGCCCAGAAAAGCAACCACCTCCACTCCTCACCACCCTATACACTGAGTTTGCAATGCAAAAGCACTGCAGGGTACACCTTATGAAACTATTGCTTCTACCCATCCAATTAATCAACTATGCGTTAAGCACTGATACAAGCTGGAAGGTAAGGGGATCAGCTTTTCATCACTGTATCCTAAAAATCTAGCAGAACAGCTGAAACACAATAGGGGATCAATAAATACTCAACAAATTAATGAATAACTTCATAAATAAGCCAGGGAGGGTTCACAATGAACTGTGCCTTGAAGGGTGAATGGGATATACACAAGTAAAAATGAGGAAAAAATGAAAACATGAGCAAAGGTAGTGGAACAAGAGTTAGTATACAAAGCTCTATACTTCCACACTTATCCTGACTAGCACCTCCTGGATACCCATCCCAGAAGGGCATTCACACTAGAATTTAGTTCTTTGTACCTCCACCTACTGCTACCTTCACTACGCTATAGAAATTATGAATAAATTGGAGCTGGTGAAAATGAAGGAGAAAAAAGAAAGAACCACCCAACAATGCATTTTACTAAGGAAAAAATATACACAGATACACTACTTGGAGCCTAGAGGGTTGCAAGAATTGTGAACTGGGTCTTGGGTTCTTTCTCACTTCAGATAACTCCTATTCATATTTCAACAGCCTGTAGTCTCAGCTACTTGGAGGCTAAGGCAGAAAGATGGCTTGAGCCCAGAAGTTCAAGGCCAACCTGAGCAATAAAGCAATAAACATTGTCTCTTTCAAAATAAACAAACAAAAAAAAAAACCAAAAACCCACAATCCTGTGCCAGAAATACTTCCATGTACCATGCATATACACTAATTCATTCATTTCATCAACAAATCCTTCATTCCTCCTCTTCGAACACAGACCCCATATACTCCCCATTCTAACATCACAGACTCCAGGAATTCTGGAGTTTCCGCACAAGCTCTTATATAACACATTCTCTCCAATGTGAAACATCTATCTGTAACCCCATCCCATTATCCCTCCCATACTCCTCATCCAGACACCTCAAGCTCCCTATTACACCATGATCTGGCCTTCTGAAGCCCTCTGTAAATTCGCCCACCCCATCGCATATTGCTGCATTCATTTCCATTCATTCACAAACCACCCTTACTCTGCGCTGGCCTGCGCAAGACAGAGCGGAACAGGACTCCAAGGTTCCTCTCCGGGCTGCGCAGGCTCGCCTGCATCTCCACCCCTGCCCCGCGCCCCCTTCGCTCCACAAGCTCTCAGGCACCGTGTGTTCCACCGACACCCAGAGCCTCGAGGCGCAGACTCTGTGACGGTCTCTCCATTCCGCCCGTCTGGAGAGGGTGGCACCTCCGGGAGTGCAGGGGGCGCTGAGACAGGAGTGGAGGAAACACCTCCTCTTGCCCCCGGCGCCGGAGCCTCCACGGTTGTCCGGCTCCCACAACGGAAGACCTGCCACGCACCCGTTCTCCGAAGCCCGGCCAAGCCCACCTTTACGCTCAGCTTCGCTGTCGGCGTCGCTCCCGAAGAGATCCTCCATATCCGCCATTGTCGTTCACGTCTGCCGCTGCCTCGGCTAGGGGCAGCTTCGGGCCTCTCTTTACGGCACGGAACCATCGAAACACGACAGTGTCGCAAAGATTCGCCGAAGACACTCCTTTCCTTTTGTGACCCAGTTTTCGCTTGCCCAGTGAACTTATCGTCTCCTGGGTCTGCGTGGTTGACAAGCCGGGATATTTCATCAATATCTGTTCTTTGCCGGGATTCTTACTGGAGGCGGGCGTCCTAAGTTCGTGTGCGGGTGCGGGTGCGGGTGCGGGTGCGGATGGAGTGGGCGGTGACTGGAGCTCCCGGGAGAAGGGCCTCCGGCTGGATGAAATCTATCGCAATTCAGGCCTGAAGCCCTTTTTCTTACTGAGAAACTGTTCTCCAGTTGTTTCATCCCAAACCCCTTTACACTCTTAAAAATTGTTGAGGACTTTGTATCCTAGAACAAGTGAGATTTAAAAAAAAAAAAAATTGTTGAGGACTCCAAAGCTTTTGTTTACGTGGGGTACAGCTATTGATATTTACTGTATTCTTACTAATACAGTAACAAAGAAATTTTTGTTACTAATTCATTTAAAAATAATATACATATTAACAAATAGCTTTTTTAAGCTTTAAATGACCATTAAAAAAATATATATTTAGACCGGACCGATGGCTCACGCGTGTAATCCCAGCACTTTGGGAGGCCGAGGCAGGCAGATCACGTGAGGTCAGGAGTTCGAGACCAGCCTGGCCAACGTGGTGAAACCCCGTCTCTACTAAAAATACAAAAATTAGCCAGGCATGTTGGCACATGCCTGTAATCCCAGCTACTTGGGAGGCTGAGGCAGGAGAATCACTTGAAACCTGGGAGGTGGATGTTGCAGTGAGCCAAGATCATGCCATTGCACTCCAGCCTGGGCGAGAAGAGCGAGACTCCGTCTCAAAAAAAAAAAAAAAATCTTTAAAATCATCCCCCCACACTTGACATTCAAAGTGTGATTTCTGACAGCAAGCATCACCTGTCAGACATATAGACTGCACAACAGTGAGACTCCATCTCAAAATAAAATATATATATATACACGTGTGTGTGTGTGTATGTGTATATATATATATATATATATGTTTAGAAGAGTGGAATTGTTTTAGTTTTGAAAATATCTTTAATACCTAGCTTAAAAGAAGATGTCTGAATTCTCATACCGTTTCTACAGTCTGTTGAGAAATGTTGAAGCACATGAAGAAAATCTGGTCTTGCATAAATACATTTGTAATTGGAAAAGGGAGGCTCTCTCAGATGCCCTGAAAGAGCCTCCATCCAACCACAACTTTGAGGCAGTGATTCTCAAACATCATAGATTTTACTTCCTACTTTGGTTTGAATGTCCTCTCCACAACTCATGTTGAAATTTAATTGCCATTGTGGTGGTATTAAGAGGTGAAACATTTTTTTTTTCTTTTGAGACGGAGTCGCCTAGGCTGGAGTGCAGTGGCGCAATCTGGGCTCACTGCAACCTCCAACTCCCGGGTTCAAGCAGTTCTTCTGCCTCAGCCTCCTAAGTAGCTGGGATTACAGTTACCTGCCATCACTCCCAGCTAATTTTTGTATTTTCAGTAGAGACAAGGTTTCACCATGTTGGCCAAGCTGGTCTCAAACTCCTGACTTCAGGCGATCCATCCGTCTCGGCCTTTCAAAGTGCTAGGATTACAGGCATGAGCCAGTGCACCAGGCCTCAGTTTCATTTTCACTTAGAGTACTATCCTTGAAAAGTATGTTGATTAAATTTATTTCATTTTGATACAGTGCCTCACTTTGTTGCCCAGGCTGGAGTGCAGTGGTCCCATCATAGCTCACTGCAGCCTCAAACTTCTGGCCTCAAGAGATCCTCCTGGCTCGGCCTGCTAACATGTTGGGATTACAGGTATGAGCTACAGTGCCTGGCTAAGTCTTAATAAACTGAATTACATCTTGGTCTGCTGAATCACCATGTCCATATTCCTGGCTAGCAGAATGAATGTGTTTTTCCCACATTAATAGTATAAAACAAATAACTTCTGGCTCTTGGACAGATTTTTTTTGCTTATGTTTTGGCTATATATATATATATATATATGTATTTTTTTTTAATAGAGTTTCACTCTGGTTGCCCAGGCTGCAGTGCAATGGCGTGATCTTGGCTCACTGCAATCTCCGCCTCCTGGGTTCAAGTGATTCTCCTGCCTCAGCCTTCCCAGAGTAGCTGGGATTACAGGCATGCTTCACCCTGCCCTGTTAATTTTGTATTTTTAGTAGAGATAGGATTTCACTATGTTAGTCAGGCTGATCTCAAACTCCTAACCTCAGGTGATCCTTGAGCCTCGGCCTCCCAAAGTTGTGGTATTACAGGCATGAGCCACTGTGCCCAGCCTTATTTTGACTACACTTTATGCTGACCATTTCTCCTCTACTCATTGCCTTTCTTCATACAGGATGTAATACATGAGATTGGACTTAAGCTAAATCAGTCACAATCATTTTGCAGTATTTCTTGCCTGAGGTTATCACTTTGATTGAAGTTTATTTTATTTTTAATACTTTTTTAAAAACTTTTTTTAAAAAATTGAAACAAGGTCTCACTTTGTTGCCTAGACTGGTCTTGAATTCCTGGCCTCAAGTGATCTTTGTCTTGGCCTCCCAAAGCACTGGAATTATAGGTGTGAGCCATACACCCCACTTGATTGAAGTTTAGAGTGCTAAATAACTTCATTTACTCCCAGAGATGGAGAATTTCATCCTATTTGGTTTGTGTTTAACTGATTTAACTTTGAAAGATGATCTTGTCATTTGTTTCCAGGAATGGAGAATTTTTTTTTTTTTCCCCAAGACAGAGTCTTGCTCTGTTACTCAGGCTGGAGTGCAGTGACATGACCATGGCTCACTGCCACCTCCGCCTCCTGGGTTCAAGCGATTCTCCTGCCTCGGCCGCCCGAGTAGCTGGCATTACAGATGTGCACCACCATGCTCAGCTAATTTTTGTATTTTTAGTAAAGACAGGTTTAACCATGTTGGCCAGGCTGGTCTCGAACTCTTGACCTCAAGTGAGCCACCTGCCACGGCCTCCCAAAGTGCTGGGATTACAGGCGTGAGCTACCGTGCCAGGGCCAAGAATTTCATCTGTTCACTGTGTGATTAAATAAAACAACTCCAGAGTGGCTTTACCTTCTTTGTTTTTTCAGTTTTTGAAAGGTTGTCTCTTTTGCCTCAGGCTCTGCCTTCATAAGGTGGAGATGGATCCTCAGAATAATATTTTTTGAGACACCACAGAACCCAAAGAACAAGGATTCAATGAGGTTTAGTATATAACACAATACAATTAATGTATCATCCCAAACATTTTAAAATGTAATAAAAAAAAAAAATAACAATGTAGCCGGGCCTGGTGGCTCACCCCTGTAATCCCAGCACTTTAGGAGGCTGAGGCAGGCGGATCATGAGGTCAGGAGATCAAGACCATCCTGGCCAAAATT
Organism: Cacajao melanocephalus; assembly: GCA_963573385.1. NCBI lineage: Eukaryota > Metazoa > Chordata > Mammalia > Primates > Pitheciidae > Cacajao > Cacajao melanocephalus. Next base: position 4,242 of record CAUYLG010005703.1, on the reverse strand, counting down.
GTGAAATCCCTTCTAGTAAAAATACAGCAATTAGCTGGGTATGGGGGTGCATGCCTATAATCCCAGCTACTAGGGAGGCTGAGGCAGGAGAATCAGATCAACCTGTTACCTTCTAAAGACCAACTGGGATTATGCGGGGATTAAAATGAGCCTCTGCACCTGGCTGTGTTTAAATATTTTAAAATATTATGTTTCTGTAAGTGGATATATAAAAAATGTGTAATTGACACATTAAGCAAACAGAAAACGAAGACATTAACTCCAAGAAAAACAAAATGATTTACAGTACCTTATGTGGCTCAGCTGATAATAGTGACAGATAACAAATAAAATAGCTTGTGCCAGGCACTATGTTTTGGTTTTGGTTTGAGGTTGTGTGTGTGTGTGTGTGTGTGTGTGTGTGTGTGTGTGTGTGTGTGTGTTTTTTTTTTTTTTTTTTTGAAACAGGGTCTTACTTTGTTGTCCAGGCTGGAGTGTGCAATCACAGCTCACTGCAGCCTTGACATCTCGGGCTTAGGCAACCCTCCTGCCTCAGCCTCCCAAGTACCTGGGACCACAGATCCATGCCACCACACCTGGTCAATTTTTTTTATTTCTTGTTTTTGTTTTTTGAGATGGAGTCTCACTTTATCGCCAGGCTGGAGTGCAGTGGTGCAATCTCAGCTCACTGCAACCTCTGCCTCCCGGGTTCAAATGATTCTCCTGCTTTCAGCCTTCCAAGTAGCTGGGACTACAGGTGTGTACCACCATGCCCAGCTATTTTTTGTATTTTTAGTAGAGGCTGGGATGGTCTCAATCTCTTGACCCGCCCACCTTGGCCTTACAAAGTGCTTGGATTACAGGTGTAAACCACTATACCCAGCCTTTTTAAAAAATTAGTTTTAAAGAGGAGGTTTCTCTGTGTTGCTCAGGCTGGTCTCAAACTCCTAGGCTCAAGCTATCCTCCCACCTTGGCCTCCTCAGAGTGCTGGGATCACAGGCATGAGCCACTGCACCTGGCCCAGGCACTGTTTTCTTTTTCTTTTTTTGTGATGGGAGTTTCGCTGTTATTGCCCAGGCTAGAGTGCAATGGTGCAATCTCAGCTCACCGCAACCTCCACCTCCTGGGTTCAAGCGATTCTCCTGCCTCAGCCTCCCAAGTAGCTGGGATTACAGGCATGCTCCACCATTCCCGGCTAATTTTGTATTTTTAGTAGAAACGAGGTTTCTGCATGTTGGTCAGGCTGCTGTCAGACTCCTGACCTCAGGTGATCTGCCTGCCTTGGCCTCCCAAAGTGCTGGGATTACAGGCGTGAGCCACTGCACCCAGGCACACTATTTTCATATAAAAGAGTTTGGGAAAAATGAAACAAATATTCTAAAACATCTAAAGAATTTCAATTTTAGAAGTTAATTATGGCGGGATGTGGTGGCTCATGCCTGTAATCCCAGCACTTGGGAGGCTGAGGTGGGTGGATTACCTGAGGTCGGTGTATCACTTGAGGTCAGGAGTTCAAGAACAGGTTGGACAACATGGTGAAATCCCATCTCTGCTAAAAATAAAAAATTAGCAAGGTGTAGTGGCATGTGCCTGTACCCAGCTACCCAGGAGGCTGAGGCAGGAGAATTGCTTGAAGCCAGGAGGCGGAGGTTGCAGTGACCTGAAAGCACACGACTGCACTCCAGCCTGGGCGACAGAGGGAGACTCCATTTAAAAAAAAAAAAAAAAAAAAAAAAAAGTTAATTATAAACTCTGTAGAGATGCTAAAAACAAAAAGCCAGAAAATGATCAATGTAGATGGAGGCTAGTCAGCAAAGGTTTCTTTCCTGAGTAGCTGGAAATGTAGGTGTGCACCATCACTTCTGGCTAATTTACTTTTTAATTTTTTGTAGAAACAGAGTCTCCCATTTTTGGGAGGCTGAGGCAAGCAGATTACTTGAGGTCAGGAGTTCAAGACCAGCTTGGCCAACATGGTGAAACCCCATCTTTACTAAACAAATAAAAAAACATAGGCAGGCATGGTGGCACACCCCTGTAGTCCCAGCTACTTGGGTGGGTGAGGCTAGAGAATGGTTTGAACCCATTTTTTTTTTTTTTTGAGATGGAGTCTCACTTTGTTGCCCAGGCTGGAGTGCAGTGGTGTGATCTTGCCTCACTGCAACCTCTGCCTCCTGGGTTCAAGCAGTTCTCTGCCTCAGCCTCCTGAGTAGCTAGGATTACAGGCACCCACCACCACACCTGGCTAATTTTTTTGTATTTTTAGTAGAGATGGGGTTTTACCATCTTGGCCAGATTGGTCTTGAACTCCTGACCTCGTGATCCGCCTGCCTCAGCCTCCCAAAGTGCTGGGATTACAGGCATGAGCCACCACACCCGGCCCCAAGAGGCTTTTTATATACACGTCCATAGCCCTTTACTCAAAACCCCTGGAGCCATATGTGTTTTAAAATTCAAACTTTTTTCCAGATTTCGGAAAGGTAATACAATATCTAAACTCTATTACTTACCACACTCAGAAGAGTCTGACCAGCATCCTATAAGGAAAATAAAATTTCTGTGGTAAAATGTATGAAAATTCAAACTAAGAGTGATAAACTTTAAATAGGTTTAGATCTGTTTGGATCAGCATTTGCCACCAAAATGAGTTATGAAAGAACTCTCAATTTCAGGGTTTTTTGGGAGAGATACCTTTTAACCTCATTTAAAAAATAAAAGGAAAAACATTTTTTAAAAGAAAACAATTTAAGAGTTTTTTGGATTTCAGCATCTTGGAGAAGAAATTATGGACTAGAACTAACTTATTCAATTTTCACAACAACCCTGTAACGTAGATTCAATTACATTCCTCTCATTTTACTTGTCAAGAATTTGAAGGGGCCAGGCACAGTGGCTCATACCTGTAATCTCAACACTTTGGGAGGCCAAGGTGGGCAGATCGTTTTAGTCTAGGAGTTCGAGACCAGCCTGAGCAACACAGTGAAACCGAGTCTTTGCAAAAAACAGAAAAATTAGCAGGGCATGGTGGCTCACCCCGATAGTCCCAGCTACTTGGGAGACTGAGGCATGATTATCATTTGAGCCTGGGAGGTCAAGGCTGCAGTAAGCCATGATCATGCCGCTGGACTCCAGCCTGGGTGAAAGAGTGAGACCTTGTTAAAAAAAAAAAAAAGGCCGGGCGCTGGTGGCTCACGCCTGTAATCCCAGCACTCTGGGAGACAGAGGCAGGCGGATCACAAGGCCAAGAGGTTGAGACATCCTGGCCAACACGGTGAAACCCCGTCTCTACTAAAATAAAAATTAGTTGGGCGTGGTGGCAGGCTCCTGTAATCCTAGCTACTTGGGAGGCTGAGGCAGAAGAATTGCTTGAACCCGGCAGGCGGAGGTTTCAGTGAGCTGAGATCACGCCACTGCATTCCAGCCTGGGCGACAGAGTAAGACTCCATCTCAGCATAAAAAAAAAAGAAAGAAAGACAGAGGAAAGAAGGAAGGAAGGGAGGAAGGTAGGAAGGGAGAGAGGGAGAGTGGGAAGGAAGGAGGGAAGGGTGGGAGGGAAAGAAAGGAAGGGAGGAAGGAAAAAAGGGAAGAAAGGAAAGAAGGGAGGATAGAAGAAAGGAGAGAAAGAAAGGAAAGGGAAAGGAGGAAAGAAAAAGAAGGAAAGAAAGAGAGGAAGGAAGGAATTTAAAGGAAGAACAGGGAAGCTAAGAGACTTTGCCCTAAGCTACACAGCTAAGAAGACTTGCTCAGGCATAATAACATAAACATATTTTCAGTTTAGTAGTAGTATTTGACTTTTTTTAAAAATTATTTATTTATTATTTTTTTTTGAAAGAGAGAAAAGAAGAAAGAAAGAGTGAAAGAAAGAAGAAAAAAAAGAATGTAAGAGAGAAAGAAAGAGGGAGAGAGAACGGGATTCTTGTTCTATTGCCCAGGCTAGAATGCAGTCTAAAAATGGGTATTAAAAACCTCTTTTATGGCAATAATTGTGCTTAACAGTGGAGACAGGAAGGAATAAGGGATGAAAATAACAAACAAGCAGCCAACCAGTGTTTTACTTAAACCTGTGAAATGCTATGGAATTGCTGAGGAGTGATTTACTTCCAATTATGTGGTCACTTTTTAAATAGGTGTAATGTGATACTGAGAAAAATGTATGTTTTGTGGATTTGGGGTGGAGAGTTCTGTAAATATTTGTTAAGTTTACTTGTTCCAGGTCTGAGTTCAAGTCCTGGATATTCTTGTTAATTTTCTATCTCATTGATCTG
>CAUYLG010005702.1:0-12302 GCA_963573385.1 Cacajao melanocephalus | reverse complement strand
CTTTTTGCACTGGTTTCTTCCCATTTTTGTGGATTTATCCACCTGTCGTCTTTGTAATTGCCGACTTTCAGATTGGGTCTGAGTGGACGTCCGGCTTGTTGGTGATGAAGTTTTTTCTGTTTCTTAGTTTTCCTTCTGCAGACGCCCTTTCTCTGCAGAGCTAGGCCTTCCCAGGTTCAGCTGTGCTTACTGTGAAACTCTCAGTCCTCAGTGCTTCCAATTGCTGTTCTTGTGGGGATGGGACCAGCTGAGCCTGACTCAGAGGGCACCCAGTCGTGTATACTCGGCACTGAGAAGGGCCGCGCCGTGCTGCGGCGCCAGCAAAATGGCTGCGCCGGCCAAAAGAGTCGCGCTGGCGACCTGAGTGGCTCCTCCGTTGGGTAGCTCCCAGTTTGTGGGCAACAGAAATTCGTCTGAAATTGCAGTGTCCACATGCTCTCTGCGCTTTCACTGGGAGCTACAATCCTGAGCTGTTGTTAATCGGCCATCTTGGATCTCTCTCCATCCGGTGATGAAGTTTTTCCTGTTTCTTAGTTTTCCTTTGGTGGAAGCCCCTTCCCCACAGAGCTTGACCTTCCCGGTTCGGCTGTGCTTGCTGTGAAACTCTCAGTCCTCAGCGTTTCCAATTGCTGTTCTCCTTGTGGGGATGGGACCAGCCGAGCCTGACTCAAAGGGCACCCCATCCCATACACTCCGCACGGAGAAGCGCCGTGCCGGGGCGCCGGCCAAAAAAGTCGCACTGGCGACCTGTGTGGCTCCTCCGCTGGGAATCTCCTGGTCTGTGGGCAACAAAAATTCGTCTGAAAGTGCAGCTTTCACTCGGTCTCTGCGCTTTCACTGGGAGCTACAATCCTGAGCTGTTGTTAATTGGCCATCTTGGATCTCTCCTTAACACAGTTTTTAATTTCAAATAGGTTTTTGCATTTTGAGGAAAAATTTTTTAAATGGCCAAAAGAAATGATACGACAAATGACTAAAAGCAGTTTAGTGAATTTTAAAACACTGTAGATTTAATAGAATTAATTATATTTTATAACTTATAAAGCTATGATGAATCTACTCCATTTCTTATTAGTTTATAGGGATGCCATATATTGGACACCTAAAATTATGAGCTGTTATAAAGTGAGGATTCTGATGAAAAACATGCTGTTTTTCTGGTATGTGTGACTGTATACTGAATGCTGACATTTGACTTATGAGAATAATTAAACAAGAATAATGTATATACTTTCAGAAATAACCACATTAATTTCCAAAGACTTCAGGGTCCAACTTTGTATTTAATTATTACATACTTAATAAAAGGGAGGTATATGGTACTAAAAATAAATTGTTATAGCAGCTAGCATATTTTTGTTAAGAGGTAGAAAATATTAATTTATGAGAATTGACTATCACTGGAAAAATCACTACATAAATATTCGATAAAATAGATTTTAATGATCGTACTTTATAATGCACACCAAATCTAAATCTCAGTTCTTGTTTTATTGTATAAATTGAAAAATTTGCAAAGCATTGCAATTATACTGAAAAGAATCAGTATCAGGAATCTTCACATTTTTGGTTGTTTGAAGATTCTTTTCTTGACAGCTAATGTCATGATATGAGCATGTATGCTCACAAAAACAAATTGTTAATGATTATATTTGGAAACACCTACAAGTAATTTTTTGGGTTTAATACTTATCAGTGTCATTTTTGCCGTAAGGTCATCAGTTCTACTCTGCAATGTATCCTTTAACCATGGTCACTTGAAGGAAGATGTGTGGTTGTTAAATTGTATAACATATCTAATTTTATAATACCTCACAGGGAGCAAACCCCTCTATCTCTAGTACATTGTTTTATTCTCACTCTGTTGCCCAGGCTGGTGTGCAGTGGCAGGATCACGACTTATTGCAACCTCAATCTACTGGGCTCCAGCAATCCTCCTGCCTCAGCCTCTTGAGTAGCTGGGGCCACAGGTGCACACCACCATGCTTGGCTGATTTTTGATTATTTGTAGAGATAGTATTTCATTATATTGCCCAGGTTGGTCTTGAACTCCTGGGCTCCAGTGATCTTCCAGCCTCAGCCTCCCAAAGTATGGGGATTACGGCTGTGAGCTGCTCCATCCGTCTTGTTGTTTTACTCTTAAATGAAGTATGGATTTGACAGTGAAAGACAAGAACCCCTCCACTGAATGTCTGTTGTTTGAAAGCTTTCTTGAGAGCAGCAGGTCACATGGTTTCTTTGGTGTATGCATGGAAGTGTTTGCAGGTTAGGGGTATGGCTTCCTTTTAGCAGCTATGAGGTCTCTTGAAAAATGGCAAATGGGAAAGGAGAATCTACTAGATCTTAACACGAAAATGGGTGCCCTTTGGCCTGTCAGTGTTCTGTGCCCCTAAATTTCCATAGCCACAGAGTGTAGCTTTGTTGGGACTGTCATACTCACAATAGGAGTGCTGGAGCTGGGTCCTATGGCTGTAACTTTGATCTTTCTAGGTAGGGACCTGAACACTTGAGAGTGTGACATCCTCTCCTGCCCCTCACCCCAACAGGCAGAAATCAAGCTGGTGCATTCCAATTTACAATATAGTAACTCAATTATGGTCTTAATCTGTGACTTTGGCAAATACTGAACTCAAGAGCAGATTTGAGTTCTGCTTCTGAACTCAAAACAGGTAGTTCTGACTTAAAGATAATTTAGATATTAAGACTTTATGAGTCATTAATAATTAAATGAACACTAAACAATGTGTACTCCTCATTTGACCTGAAAGAATCTTGCAAAACAATTAGTTTCCCATGATGCAACTAAATGTTGGACACTTGATAGTTTCCAGCTGAATTTGAACCTTGTTCCAGGAAGCAGAACTTTGAGAGAACAAGAAGCAGATAGAGCTGTAGAGATGCTTAACACGCCCTACATGTCATAAAACACTTATTACTTGACATTCACCCTTTCACTTGGGTGGTCTTTCTGACTAGTCTCTAATGGGAAGTGGGTGGGTGTTGTTATCTTATTACATGGATCTGGAAACTGGTTAAATAGTTGGTTCAGACCCTAGTGGACACAAGAGCATGAGTTTCCCGAGTGAGTTCTACAGAGTGGTGGCAAAGCTTTTGTAACGCACTACTGAGGAAAACGAGGAAGCACAGGGAATGGACGCTTATCCCTTTTGCTACTAATATTAAGTCAAGCTTCTCCTTGATTTTTCTTCAGGAACTATAACACTGGCATCTATCAAGTATTTTAATAATCATCTTTGTACATAAAGATATTTATAATGTGCTTTGAGCAGGACTAAAGGAGATAGTATGGTGTGGGGGATTATCTGAGGTCAGTCTGTTGATTAGAGGCTGTTCCCAGGGTGGTGGCTCATCCAAAAAAGAGGTCTCTAGAGTGCTCACCTGGAGGGTGGAAAGATGGTCCCTTGGACACCTAAAGAAAATAGTGGAACTTTTTCCAAATATGAAAAATGTCTCCTTAGGAAATAAGAGTGGATATATACAATGAATCCCTGAAGGCATATTCATTAAGGTATTATTTGAAGAAGTAAAAAATTGGGAACAACCTAAATATCCAACAATAGATAATGGATTAAATCCCGGTATATTCATGTAATAGAATTAGCCATGTAGCCACTAAGAATGATGACAAGAATATTTGCAAAGGATTATGGCTGGCACTATTTAACATGTTTATTAAAAAATCTATGTAAATGTATGGAATACAAGCCAGTATATTAACAGCAGTTATTTATAGATAGTGGATTTATTGGTATTTTACTTTCAGTTTTTCTTTATCAGGATTTCTTGAACAGGTTCATATGTCCATCTTATGATGGGAGAAAAGTTACTTAAACTAGCTATTATGTGAGTTTTGAATCCATGAGTGTTTAATTCAATAACGAAGGAACTGTGATGATTTTGTGAGTATGTATGAACTGGCAAAGAGTGACTCTTATTTCCTACTTCTAGAAGCCAAAAAGTGGAAGAGGAAGGTTTCCAGATGACAAAACTAGCTCCATGTTTCTTTGCTTTGCAATGTGTAAAACACAAAACATACAAAATGTAGGTGTGAAAATGCATCCCCGTGTGTTTTTTAAAACAGATTGTATCCTTAGCCAGTTGCCTTCTAATCCTCTTTTGGCTGGCTTTTCCTTTAGAATTGTTTCTTTGCTGAAGTGTTAATGGATTGGTTAATTTGTGAGCAACACTCCTAATTGTATTAAATCTCTGCAACCTTATTAAGCATTTGTGCAGAATTAGATCAGAGAGCTTGGAGAAGCAGCTTGTCAGTGTTCGCAGGCGGGGAGTGGGGGAGAGCCAGGCTAACAAGTGAGTCTGGGCCACTAATTGGTATCCCTAAGTCCCCCACTCCCCAGAATAAAACAACAGACTGGAAATCCCACCACCAAAAGTTCATAAGTATTGTAAAGCACATACAGCAGCTTCCATGCTGTATATTTAAATGCCATTAAAGAGGGAGAAAATGCAAGCCAACGTATTTTTATTTAGATCTGTTAAGGTTTTCTTTTATTTGAGGGAAAAGAAATGATAATATAAAGAATTAATGAAAACCTCCAGAGTGCTAGATTTTAAATTCGAGTTGCTTGTGTTTATATTTAGACACCAGGCTACAGGTATTCTGTACTTAAAGAGGGGGAAACAATTTCAGGAAATATAATTGAACCGTGTTTATTTTGAAAATGAAAGATGATAAATAGCCTGAAATATACTGACTTTTACGAACCATGATTGACAGCTGCCTTCTGCATGTAAGGGAGGTGAATTCAGCACCTGAGGATGCTGGCTGTGGCATTGAGAAGTGGGGATCGAGAGAATGGATGATGAGAGATTAAAAACAACCTCTGGGGGCTCTCCCTGTGTGTTCCATTGCTTTTAATTCTGTTCTCAAAAAACTTTGAAGTTTATTACTCAGCATTATCAAAGCAGTAATGGAACTCTCAGTAAAAATCTTAGTGGTCCATTGTTTGATTTAAAGTTACTCATTACATTACGTATTTTAGCATTTTTGAAGTAAGAGATACTGTAGTTCTGTTAAGGATGAAAACCAATTCAAACCCATAAGCAGTCAGACTTGTTTTAAACTGGATGGTACCAGAGGTTTTAAGAGCCACCTGAAAAATAGAAAGATAAAGATGCTAAATGATTTCTGAGGTTTTACATAATTCATATTTCTACAGGTGACATGGGCGCTTGGAGGTTAAAAATAGGGCAAATAGAATAAAATGTAAAGAGAAGAGTAGGCAATTTTGCCATTTCAGTGCTTTGGGAGCTCTAACTCATCATATATTCTACCCACCAGGTCAGGAGAGCCATGGGGATGCCCTAAGGGTATCATGAAATGCTTTTCTGTCCTCTACCACTCTCTCAGGACTTTCCTGGTCCTAAGCAGAGCTGTCAGGCTGCTGCCCACTGGCAGGAGGGAATATTTTTGTCTCCTGAGGCTACCCCCATTTATGTGGTGCACAGCTTCCTGGGGCTATCTCAGAAACATAAGAGGAAGAGGCTCCTAGAAACATAAGAGGAAGAGGCTCCTTAGTTAACTCTTCCCTTGCCCTGGGGCTGTTATGAAGTCCATGAGATCTTTATAGTTAGCAGGGTCCTAGAATTGGGAGGGTAAAGTATTGGCGTGTGTGCTATAAAAAAGGGGTGATATTGATACAGAAAAGTGACAAGAAAGAACAACATTCCCAAGGTTTAATTGATAAATACACAGGCAGGTGTGTATGTGCACATGCAAGTGTGTGAGCTGGGGAAAGGGAGCTGAACCCAGACCAGAACATAGCCCTTTGCCTTGGAGGCCTTCCACTGTGGGCTGAAGGGAGGCTCGGAGATTGTGTCCTTATTTACGAGAGGTGAAAAGGAAAATGGCTTCCATTATAACCTGAATTAGAAAAATTTCTAGACATGGCGGCAGGTTCCTTCTGTTCCTTTCAGATATTCTAGGTTCTTGTAATGATTGAAACACATTTCAGTCAGTTAAATATTTTGGGTGTTTTCTGCAATAAAATTGGTGGCAAGGAGAGTGTGCAAACTGACTGCTTAGTTAACAATTGCTGATGTGGAGTGTCTCTTACTTTGCTTTCCCCCCCTTAATTGGTTGAGTATTAATAAACTCATGGTTTGTTTCAAGGGCACAGCTAGTTTTTAATGGTCTTACTGAAATTTCAGGAAGAAAGCTAAAGAATTAACATAATAAATAATTATTGCTTCCAGGGTTTTTTTGTCATTAAGATAATAAAATGTTAAAAAGCAAGCCACTTGAGTGGAAAGTAATTGCCCTGATAAGCACCACACAGGCAGCATTCACAGTAAAGCAGCCCTTCCCTCAATGTCAGCCAGATTTGCGTCCCACATAAATGCTTCCTCACATTATGGAAATGTACTTTTTCTATCAACAGAGTAGAATGAAACTCCAGGCTTCTAATTAATCTTGGCTGACGTTTGATTTCATACCCAAGTTAAAGGCAAGAGGCTTTGGAGCTTCCCCCATGTACATGACCACAGGCAAATCTCTCCATTAATGTCAAATTGCATCTGTGCATCTTATTGTCGCTGCCACATGTCAGTCATTAATGCATTAGCAATCACTTAGTCCACTTTCTACCTGCTGGTTCCCTGCTTGAGGAAATGGGCATTGTAGGAATTTTCCTTTGCAAGCCTTTAACCTTGAACCTCTGGATTAATGACATAAAGAGCTTACGCAGATATAATGCTTTACAGATTTCAGCTTGCCTTTGCCTACCCTTCCCATTGTAAATTTCAACAGCTTGGTGAGGAAGACCAGATACCCACAGTTTACAAATGTGGAGACTAAGATTCAGAAAACCTACATGACTTATTTCAGGTTTCATGGAAAGTAAGTGGTAGAGCTGGGATTTGAACCCAGAACTTCTTAGGTCCGATGTAGTATTATTTTCCCTAAATGGATTAGAGAGCTCCTTGAAGATAGAATTAAGTAGCTTTGTCACTCTATACACCCCCTCTTTTCTTCCCCAGTTTAGTTTTTGTTGATGTTAAGGAAGCAGTAGACATTTTTGATTAGAAAAAGCAACAAATTCAAATTTATAGACAAAATAGTGAAGTTGGTTCCATTTAAATTATTTGAAGTGGGTTATAAAAACATAAGAAAATTGGCCAGGTGTGATGGCTCATGCCTGTAACCCCAGCACTTTGGGAGGCTGAAGGGGGTAGATCACCTGAAGTCAGGAGTTTGAGACCAGCCTGGCCAACATAGTGAAACCCTCTTTCTACAAACATACAAAAATTAGTTGGGCATGATGGTGCGTGCCTGTAATCCTAGCTACTGGGGAGGCTGAGGTGGGAGAATGGCTTGTACCCTGGAGGTGGAGGTTGCAGTGAGCTGAGATCGGGCCATTGCACTCCAGCATGGGCAACAGAGTAAGCCTCTGTCTCAGAAAAAAGATAAGAAAATTACTCACATCAGGGTGAAAAGGATGTATATACCACTCATTAGTTGTTGGTTTTAAGCTCCCCTGCTGTCCTGGAGAGGGAAATGCAGGAAGCCTTTGTTTCAGAGAGAAACCATTTTCCTTATTGCTACTCTGAGGTTTCCACTGAGGGTTTTATGTCAGAAGGTTGAACAATGGAATGAGTGATGCTCTTCTCATTAACGTTTTTCTTGTCAATATGGCAGCAGAATGTGTGCTTTTAAAAAATCTGGTCTCCAAATTAAAGGAATAACTTGAAAACAATTCAGTGAAGGCAATTTTATGGGAGGCAAAGATGGTATATAACTGATTTGATTTAGAAACAAATCAGCCTACCTTGCAGGGTGAAAAATAGCTTCTTTTAAATGATCATCCTCAGAGCCCACTTCTCGGGACTGAGTTTGGACAGTGGGGACAGCAGTAGTACTCTTGAAGTGTCTTGAAGTTCCAGGGTCTTTCTGGCTAAGGGTGTTATAGAATCACCTTGGCAGCCAATGTGCCACGCTTTGTGTGGCTCCTTCAGTGACATGCCAGGCCCAACATGGACAGAAGACAAGCCATTCTCTTAAGGCCCAGTCAGGGCTTGGTTGGGATCCCAGAGCTGCTGCTGTTGATGAAGGCAGGGATGGCTTTTGCCTGGAGTATTTTTATTTTATTTCCATTTACCTTGAAGCCAGCATGAGAAGCCTGCCTGGGGTATTTTGGAGCAGGTATTGTGCAGGGAGCCATTATGGCTATAGGAAAACCTTAGGAAGGTACCTATGATGTATCAGAATCGAAGCAACATTGTTGCTTTCCTGATGTGCCTCCTAGGAGGCTGCTAAATGCACCTCTAGGTAATGAGACAGATTGACCTGAGGATGGAATGACTTTTTTATTAGCTATGTAAGTGTTGGGGGAATGTCTATCAAACAGTGATTCTGTTCTGACATAGTTAATGTTGAGCCTTTTAGGGGGACAATAATGAGATGAAGGTTGTTTGGTAACATTGCTTTATGATAATGTCATCCTAGGAGACTTAGCATTGTAAGGGAGGCCCAGCATGTCAAATGCATTTTAGTCTACAGTGAAGTCTCAGGTGGCTACATTAAAAGCAGAAAGTGGTGGCACAGACTTCAATAGTAATGTTACTCTATCTGCATTTTAATATGTTTACTATCAGCAATAGATGATGATCTTCATATTGATATTATAATGACTGTTTCTTGTCTCATTTTTGCAAATTTGCCCTACTCTGCTGTTCATCTGAGAATGTTTGAGTTTGTGCACAGCTGAAGCCATTTGAGGCTTGCCTGTCTGATTATTTATGTAGGACAAATCACCCTAAATATTTTAGTGTATCTTTGCCAAAATGCCTTCTAGAAAAATTGTGCCCACTTATATTCACACCCCGGCAAGATGCACCAGAATCATTTCAGTCTTTGCCCACTTGCTTGACAAAAGATAGTTTTCTTGGAAATAGATGGAAAAAGTATTGGTAAGGTTTTTTAGGCATTTGTGTGTAGTAGTGCCCCCTTATCTGCAGTTGCGCTTTCCGAGGTTTCAGTTACCCACAATGAACCCCAGTTTGAAGCTACTACATCACTACTCTTGTGTTTTGGGGCCTTTACAAAGTGAAATATATGAGTGACTTGAGCACAGGCACTCTCATATGGTGACAGCTGACCAGAGAACCGAGTTAGCTACTAAGTGACCACTGGGTAGGGAGTGTAGACAGTGTGGATCCTCTGGACATAGGGAGGAGTCACGTCCCAGGTGGGACTGAGTGAGATTTCATCATGCTACTCAGAACAGTGAGCACTTTACAAGTTATGAATTGTTTACTTCTGGAATTTTCCATTTACATTGTAATGCCTTGTCTTTCATCTCACTTCATCTTATCCTATAGGCATTTCATCATCTCACATTATCACAAGATGCAGAGTGAGTACAGTACAGTAAGATATTCAGAGAGACCACATCCAGAGAGACCAACAATATATTACAGTATGTTGTTGAAATTGTTATATTTTATTATTAGTTGTTAATCTTTTACTTTGCCTAATTTATAAACTTCATCATAGGTATGTGTATATAGGGAAAAACACAGTATGTATAGGGTTTGGTACTGTTTGCAGTGTCAGGAATCCACTGGGGGTCTTGGAACCTATTTTCAGGGTCTAAGGGGGGACTGCTGTATGTTTATTGCCTTTTCCTTTGTTTTTTTCCTACTGGAGTCATTATCTGATTTGTTTTGTTAAAACTCTTTGTAGAAATGTCACTTACTCCTTTCCTTCTTTTCAAAGTATTTTCCCTTTCTTCATTTTTCATTTATCTTTTTTTTTTTTTTTTTTTGAAACAGTCTCTAGTTCTGTCACCCAGAACTAGATTGCAGTTGCACAATCTTGGCTCATTGCAACCTCTGCCTCCTGGGTTCAAGCAATTCTCATGCCTCAGCCTCCCCAGTAGCTGGAATTATAGGCACATGCCACCATGCCAGGTTAATTTTTGTATTTTTAGTAGAGACCAAGTTTTGCCACGTTGGCCAGGTTTGTCTTGAACTCCTGGCCTCAAGTGATCCTCCCACCTTGGCCTTCTAAAGTGCTGGGGTTACAGGCATGAGCCACTGTGCTAGCCTTCACTTATCTTTTAATTCATAGCGTTTTTGTACCATAGAGAAATTTAACCGTGTGCACATGTGTGGTAAAAGGGGAATGACTGACTACTTTTATGAGCAGCAGTAGAGGCCTTGATTCATGTGAAAACCTCCAGAGGTCTTGAGGTATGAAGTGAATTGGGGCTGGTGAGAGAACGCTGTTCTCTCTCATGTTCTCTCCTGGTCCCTTTGCTGGGTCTCAGACTTGGATGCTAATAATTTCTTTACCTTTTGGGTAGAAGATTCTTGACTTACTAGAGTCAGTGTTGTTACTCTCTTTTGCATGAGAATTTAATTATGTATTTTAGTGGGAAGGTGTGAGCAGGATGAAATTAGACATAGGTAGATAGCCACTGCCACAACCTGAGGTCAGCTGCAGTTTTCTTAAAAGGTCACTTTTTACTAATAAAGTTTTCATCTCTGCTTCTCCCTTTGTGTGTTACACTTGTCTACACTAAGCTGGGTAGGCAGGAAGGGAGGAGAGTCATTAAATGGATTATGGAATGTCCAGTGCGTGTAGAGTTACATAGCTCACATATCCATTAATAGCCTGCATTACAGATTTTACATAGTGTTAGTTTTAATTATGTAAGCATTAGATTTCCTGTAAAGATTTCAGAAACCACACTATTTGAAAAAGAATGCAAATTTGCAAAGAGAATATACATTTAATGGATAGGTGAAAAGATTATTCCCTAAAACTATCCAGATATGGATAATTTAGGGTCATGTGTCAGGCCATTCATAAATAACTCATATTAGCATCAATCAACAGTGCAATGTTTCGGGGGTGGATCCAAGATGGCTGAATAGGAACAGCTCTAGAGTGCAGTTCACAGTGAGAACAATGCAGAGGGTGAGTGAACGCCACATTTACAAACAACTTATTGCTGCCCACAGACCAGGAGATTCCTGGGCTGAAAAGCGCCATGAGTTTCCAGCCCAGCTGTTTCAGCAGGTGCAGCGGGTCTCCACACAAAAACTCATACAAATCTGGGCGGCCATTTCAACTGGTGCCTGGAATGCCTGGGAGACAGAGTCGCCCATTCAACTGAAAAAAAGGGGGCTGAAACACGGAACCAGGTGATCTGGCTCAGCAGGTCTCACCCCCACAAAGACCAGCAATCTGAAACACTCTGGATGGAGAGTTTCGCAGCAAGCACAGCTAGACCCAGGACGGTCCACCTCTGTTGGGAGAAGGGCGTCCGCCATTACCAAGTCAATCCGCCATTATCAAGGCAGTCCGCCATTACAGAGACAGTCCGCCATTACTGAGGCAGTTCTAACTATACCTGTATAAACAAAACTGCAAGAAGTTCATACAGCAGCTGGGCACAGCCCACGGCAGCTCAGCAACGCCGCTGCTGGCAGACTGTGACAAGGCTACCTCCTTGTTGAGCAGGGCAGCTCTGAATAAAGGCAGCAGCACCTCAGGAACTTATAAATAAAGCCCCACCTTCAGAGGACAGAGCACCTGGGAAAAAAGGCAGTTATGAGTTCTGCCGCAGCAGACTTAAACAAACCTGATCAGCAGCTCTGAACAGAACAGTGGAACTCACAGCTCAGCATTGAGCTCCTATAAGGGACAGACTGTATCCTCAAGCAGCTCCTTGACCCCTGCGTATTCAAAGAGTCACCTCATAAAGGCGAACTAAGGCTGACATATGGCGTGTATCCTTCTGAGATGAAGATAACAGAAGAAACAGGCAGCAACCCTTACTGTTCTGCAGCCGCCGCAGGTGATCCCCAGGCAAGCAGGGTCTGGAGTGGACCTCCAGCAGTCCTAGAGTAGAGGGGCCTGTTAGAAGGAAAACTAAAAAACAGAAAGAAATAACTTCATCATCAACAAAAAGGATGTACACTCAGAGACCCCATCCGAAAGTCACCAACTACAAAGATCACAGGTAGATAAATCCACAAAGATGGGAAGAAATCAGTGCAAAAAGGATGAAAACACCCAAAACCAGAACACCTCTCTTCCTCCAAGGGATCACAACTCCTCACCAGCAAGGGAACAAAGCTGGATGGAGAATGAGTCTGGTGAATTGACAGAAACAGGCTTCAGAAGGTGGGTAATAACAAACTTCTCTGAGCTAAAAGAACATATTCTAACCCAATGCAGAGAAACAAAGAATCTTGAGGAAGATTTGACAAAATGCTAACGAGAACAAACAGCTTAGAGAAGAATATAAATGACT
>CAUYLG010005700.1:0-52572 GCA_963573385.1 Cacajao melanocephalus | reverse complement strand
TACTCCGCACTGAGAAGCCCTGCACCGTGCCGGGGCGCCGGCAAAACCGCTGCGCTGGCCGAAAGAGTCACGCTGGTGACCTGTGTGGCTCCTCTGCTGGGTCGCTCCCAGTTTGTGGGCAACAGACATTCATCTGACATTGTGGCATCCCCTCGCTCTCTGTGCTTTCACTGGGAGCTACAATCCTGAGCTGCTGCTAAACAGCCATCTTGGATCTCTCTCCGCCTGGTGATGAAGTTTTTTCTGTTTCTTAGTTTTCCTTTGGTGGATGCCCCTTCCCCACAGAGCTAGGCTTCCCGGGTTCAGCTGTGCTTACTGTGAAACTCTCAGTCCTCAGCGCTTCCAATTGCTGTTCTCCTTGTGGGGATGGGACCAGACTCAAAGGGCACCCAGTCTTGTATACTCCGCACTGAGAAGCACCGACTCAAAGGGCCCGACTCAAAGGGCACTCAGTCTGGTATAGTCCGCACTGAGAAGCGCCGCACCTGGGGTGCCAGCAAAACAGCTGCGCCGGCCAAAAGAGTCACACTGGTGACCCGTGTGGCTCCTCCACTGTGTATCTCCCAGTTTGTGGGCAATAGAAATTCATCTGAAATTGCGGCATCCACTCACTGTCTGCACTTTCATTGGGAGCTACAATCCTGAGCTGTTGTTAATCAGCCATCTTGGATCTCTCTCCGCCCGGTGATGAAGTTTTTTCTGTTTCTTAGTTTTCCTTTGGCGGTCGCCCCTTCCCCACAGAGCTGGACCTTCCCAGTTCGGCTGTGCTTACTGTGAAATGCTCAGTCCTCAGCATTTCCAATTGCTGTTCTCCTTGTGGGGATGGGACCAGCCGAGCCCAACTCAAAGGGCACCCCATCCTGTATATTCTGCACCGAGAAGTGCGACGCCGGGGTGCCAGCAAAATAGCCGCACTGGCCAAAAAAGTCACCCTGGCGACCGTGTGGCTCCTCCACCGGGAATCTCCCAGTCTGTGGGCAAAAAGTTCATCTGAAAGTGCGGTGTCCACTCGTTCTCTGCGCTTTCACTGGGAGCTACAATCCTGAGCTGCTGCTAGTCAGCCATCTTGGATCTCTCTACATTTTTTATTTTTAAAACCATGTTAATCATTGCATAAAAACAGATAAAGATATTCAAGTATTATATATATGACACATTATATGGCAATTCAAAAGGGTCAGATATAAATTAAATATTTAAATAATATATATAATTACTACTTTTCTCTCATAATTTAAATAATAACTAGTATTTTTTCAGCAACCAAACATGTATTACTGTTGTTTTGGAGTATGGAAAAGCATATGATATATTTCCACCAACAATTTTATGATATAATTATTTAGATGATAACTAAAGTACATAAAACAGTTGAAAATAGCAGCATTATATACTGAATCAGGCATTTAGTATATAATTTTGTATATAATGTATAATAGGCATATAGTATATAGTATATAACAAGTTGAATATATGAAAATATACTAGATATTTATAATTTATTTTCAATTATAGAACAGTGTTGAAACAACCTCATTTTCCAAGGTATTACCTGGAGTTATTTGAGAATAAGGAATGTGGACACCAAGCATGAAGTTGGAGCAAAAGTTTAATAAGCCAAAGAGAAAATCTCTGCTCTGTGGACAGAAGGTCCAAGAGAGGATTTCTAGCTATGAAGCTGAGTCTAGGATTTCTATGGACTAGAAGGGGAGGAATGGACTGTCTTTGAGAAAGCACCACTTAGAAAGAGTTTTGATAGTATAAAGAACCAACTGGAGGTAGAAGTGATGGCGTGGTCTGGGACCAGTTGGAGATAGAAGAGAAGGCTTTCCCGGGACCAGTCAGGGGCTGAAGTGACGATTCACCTTATGTGAATGAAGACTTAGCCCACAGCCAATTATAGAAAGATAGGTATATGTAAAATAGGTGAAAAACAAGAGACCAATAGGTAAAGAGTAAGAGACTAAGGCATGCCAAGGGAAGAGAAATGTGTCCAAAAAGGGTGGAATTTGTCCATCTGGGTTCATAGAGTAAGTGTTTCATTCAAGGACACAGGATCTTTTTTATCTGGGATCTGATGTTTGATTATCAGGCTGGCTGTTCTTGGTTTGAAAGAATTTTACCAAGGACCCACCCTAAACTGCCTGCCTGACCGAGTTCTTCCTCCTCTCTCAGTATGAGTTATATTGAGTCGTGATATCATGAGGGTACTGGAGCTAGGGTATTGCTGAAAATGATGTATAATAACCGTGGTGTGAAAATAAGATCAAGTAGAGACAATGATATTTTGTTAATTGACAGACTAATTCATATGCCATTTAACCACTTACAATTAAACAAAAGCTGATTTTTAAAAGTGAATTGAACAAAATAGAAGCTTATATCTCTGAAATATATATATGTATTTCCAAAGAAAAACAACATAAATCCATACTCTACTGTCTGCTTTCTAGATTTATTTTTAATGCCCAAGATGACTCTTATAATCTGCTTCTTCTGTCTTTATCCTTATTTGTCATTGCTGTGGAGGATGCATTTAATTTTCTCAACATAATTAGAAGAACATTGTAAAATGTTGCTATGTTTGTGTCAACAGAAACTGTAAACTGGAAGACATTTCTTTATGCTTTTACATTATTCCAATAATAACAGAAAAAAAGAGTTAGCTTCTCTGTGAGTTGAATGTTAATAAATCAACTATCACGACTCAATATAACTCATACTGAGTGAGGAGGAAGAACTCGGTCAGGCAGGCAGTTTAGGGTGGGTCCTTGGTAAAACTCCTTCAAACCAAGAACAGCCAGCCTGATAATCAAACATCAGACCCCAGATAAAAAAGATCCTGTGTCCTTGAATGAAACACTCTCTATGTACATCGTTGATTTCGCAAGAAACTTAGATATACCAGAGGTAATTTTCTACTGCAAGAAATGCCATGTTCAGAGACTACATAACAAAATCAAAATATTGAAATTTAGTGACTGTCCTTGCTGACACGAACACAAACACACACACACACACACACACACAGAGAGAGAGAGAGAGAGAGAGAGAGAGAAAGAGAGAAACATGCTTCATTCAGTGGGTTTATACAAATCAATTTTCTGCACAAGAGGGGAAAATTAATTAGTATAAAATTCCTCAACACATTATTAAAGTATATAAATCCTCTTATGGAGAAAAAGTCAATTATTATGTGTATATTTGTTCATTTTTATTTTCTCTTTTCTTAAAGAACCTTAATTCACTAAGAGAAACCAGAAGAAAGTAAAGAATGCTAGCACAAATTAAACCACATCAGTTTTCAAAAGAAGATACTGTGATCCAGAGGCATAGGACTTTTCCATTCAGATTCCAGATAAAGGCATAGAAAATCTAGATATTAGGTGCAAGCCCACTGCTGCTATTTTCAAGACCTGACAAAGTATCAGGGAAGGTTCCCAGTTGTGACACAAATTCACTGTACACTGGTTATCACTTCAGCCAATGCATCTTAGGCTGCAATTTCTACTGCTTACACAAGTCCTGTGAGACATAACACTCACAAGTTACATGAAGAAGACTTGTTACTTACAAATAGGGAGCAAGGGACAATAGAAAACCAGAATTTGTGACAAGCTAGTCCCCCAAGGTTCAGGACAGCTATGCAGGGTAGATAGTTTTGTCTGCATGTGTCCTAATTGCGCCACTGCTGAGGGGCCCCAGAAAGCAGACTGTCCTGCTATTTTTTTTTTTGTACCCCAGAGGCAAACCTGAATGGCTGAGTAAAATACTGTAGGACACCCTGTTCTAGGATGGGCAGGAACAAAGCCCAGGCTTTTCTAGTTTCACCTTATCTCCAAATGTTGCATTCCCAGCACATTCTGAAGACTACAAGCAAGAAAGGAGTGACAATTGAATTTATTCAAGTCTACCCAGAAAATGGCCTGCAGCAGTTCACATCCTGCCAATGCCGTACTTCTCACATGTGGTTACCTTTGACAGGTGTCTGGACTGTGCATTTAGATAATAACATCCACATAGGCAGACTTTATCTGCAACCTTTAAAAGGCCTATCCCCTCCATTGTCATCCTCTTTCATAATTTCTTTGGCCTGAGAGTGTACACAAATGAGGCTCTCAGGAAAAGACAGAGGGCCAAGGAGAAGGTTTGGCCCATTGGGTGGGGAATTTCAAGGTCCAGGATCATATTCTGGAAAAAGGATGCAGACTCTGTGTGGGCATTCCCTCAGTGTGATGACTGCTTGGCAAATGGGTCATGGCTGGGATCTCTAAAGCCCTAGTTCAAGAATGAGGTCCCTTCACTTGGGTCGCAAGATAGGGCTGCCTACGTATCTTCATATCCAGTGTACTTTCAGATTCCTTCTAACCCTATTACTCAAAATTGTTCATTTATTCTAAATTTTCATTCTTTCTTCATTTGGAGCAAAGAGATCAAAATCTTAATTTATTATGTGGACTCACTGCTGCATACACTTTAGGTATTTTATCTTTTATTAAATGTTTGTCTCATCCTATTATTTTAGTAAGAGAAGATACTACATTGCTCAATAGGTATGTAAAGTGTCCAATGTGAAAATAAACAATTGATATTTTTAACTCCATGAAAATTTTAAACTTTGTAAAATGATACATAAAAAGGTTAAAAGACAAGATGAACTGTAAAAATGAGTGTAATAAATAAATCATGAACTCACATATCTTAGATATAGAGGAATCATAATGAATAATAAAACAATAAAAGTAAAAAATAAATGCATACAAACTATGTAGAGCACAGCCACAATGAGCAATAAAAACACAGAATCATGTAAATAAATGTCTGAAAACGTTGTGATGATCCACTCAGGCTTAATAATCATAAAAGAAGAGAAAGATAAATAGAAGAAAGGAAGAGGGGGAGAGAGAAAAAGTTGAGAGAAAGAAAGGAAAAAAAGAATATTTTCATATCTTTCAAACTGATAAATTTCTTAAATATAATAATGGAAAATGACAGCTGAAATTGGCATTGGTAGATTGACAGAACTGTTAATTAAGATCATATTTCTGGAAAACAAGTAACAATCAGAAATTAGTTAAAACATTCCACTTTTTACATGTCTAGAAAACTAACCTAAGTAATCAAATATAACAAAAAACATATGGTCCAAAAAAAAAAAAAACCCCAAAACTCCCTAAGGTTTCTATATTAGGAAGAATGATGAATCAAATGTGACATCTATGTAAAACCAGGGAATCTCCAAAATGATGCAAATTTTGAGTAACTTCATTTATTTAAAAAATCCTCCAATTAAAAAAAAATACTTATGTTTGGAGTACATGTTCAGGTTTGTTATATGGGTAAACTGCATGTCACAGAGATTTGGTGCACAGATTATTTTATCAAAAATTAACAAACAGGATCTGATTAAACTAAAGAGTTTCTGCATAACAAAAGAAACTATCAACAGAGTGAACAGACAGCCTACAGAATGGGATAAAATATTTGCAAACTGTGCATCCAAAAAAGGTCTAATATCCAGAATCTAGAAAGAATTTAAACAAATTAACAAGCTAAAACCAAACAACCCCATTAAAAAGTGAGCAAAGGACATGAACAAACATTTTCAAAATAAAACATGCATACAGCCAACAAGAATTCTCCAGATTTATCCAATCTTGAAAGGAGGTTGATCTTGTATCAGATATTTTGGTGGACTATTAAACATCTAAATTTTAAATTAAATTTTCATAATAATCAGAAAGGAGGAGGCAGGTGCAATGCTTCATGTACTCCCCTTGCCCAGCTTAAAACTGGAGCCCAGTACAGGCACACATCAACCCCAACCCAAGGCATAGGCCTCAACAGAATGACTGTTTTTCAAAAATATGATGCATGTGTGAGTTCATGGTTGTTCTCCTGCTGAGATCATTGCTGTCAGCACCTCTGAAACTTGCCTTTTCTGGGACCTGCCAGGCTCCTTATGAATTGCCTTGCACCCCTGGTATACTGACTGTCCACTCACAGCTATTCTCTTTGCTAATGCTATTTTGTTCCTGTTGTTAATTCACCTGAAAAGAATTGTTTTGAAATACAATCCCTGGCAGGCTCTCTTGAGTAGGTACTTTTGGCATCTTTCCCCTTGCCTAGGAATAATTGAAACTAGCTTTATGAAAGCTATTATAAACATACAGAATCCAAATGCTATTCATCAAGGCCATGAGAGAATGGCTCAAAAACATTTCAGAGAGGTTCAAGGCTGTCATGCCCAACAAAGACCCAGAGTGTCAAGGCCTTGAGGTCAGAAGGATTTAAATGGAGAGGTCCAGGTTATCAGTGGGTTGCAAGTCACCCATGGGTCCTGGGGGCTTGCTGCCCAGTGCCACCTCAAGTCTCTGCTCCTCACATTTTAGTACAGCATTCCTTGGTCACCTCATCTGAGGCCAAAAGGGGCCTAGGTGAGGTCTAATGGGCACTTTCCTTGTGGGCACAAGTGATAAGCATTGGTGACATCTATGTGGTGCTAACTCTGCAGGTATGCTGAGTACAAGAGCTATGGAAGCATAGCTTTCTCAACCTAAACTTCAAAGGAGGCCAAGGGGACCCTTAGGGTCCAGGCAGAGATCAGCTGTAGGAGCAGGTTCACCATGGGTTAATGCCTAGGGAAGCCATACAGGCAGGGCCACTCTCATGAGCCATAACTGTAGAGCCATCAATATGCAATGGCAGCCTGGAATAGCTGCAGGCAGCTGACTCCAGCCTGTAAGACCTGCAGCATGGGCTGTGCCCAGCAAAGCCATGGGAGAAGGGTCCCTTGGAACTTTGGGGATTCAGCCCCTGTCCCAGTATGTCTAGAAGGCAGGGCATGTATCTAAAGATTGTTTTCAAACCTTAAGATTTAATGTTTATCCTAATGCATTTCGGACTCAGTTGGACCTGTTATCCCTTTCTTCTTGCCTGTTCTCATTTGGAATGGAAATGTTTATCTTATGCCTCTTCTGATATTGCATGTTAGGAGGACATAATTGGTTTGATTTTTCAAGCTCATGGCTAGAGAGCCACTTTTTTCCCAGATGAATCATACCTGAGTCTTACTCATGTCTAATATGTAAGAGACCCTAGACTTTACACTTTTGAGTTGTGACTGGAATTAGTTAAGACTTTGGGGGCTATTGAGATGGAATTAGAGTATTCGGCATGTGAGAATGACATAAATTTGGGAGGACCAAGGGCAGAATGTTGAGGCTTGATTGTGTCCCTTCCAAAATGTGTATGTGATAACTCAATGACTGGTGAGATGGTATTAAGAATTGGAACCTTGCAAAGTTTTTGGTTCATAAGGGCTCCTCCTTCGTGAATGGATTAAGGCATTTAGAAAAGAGGCTTCACATAGCATTTTGTTTCCCTTTGTCCATCTGCTTTCTGCCTTGTGAGAATGTATTAAGAAAGCCCTCATAAGATACTGATGCCTCCATCTTGGACTTACCAACCTCCAGAACTGTGAGAAATAAATTCCTGGATTTTATATACTACCTAATCTGTGGTATTTTGTTAAGATATTGGGTTCTTTATCACAATATTTTATTTTTTCTTGGCCCCAGGCCCTCAACTGAAACCAAAACAAAAATTAGTCCCATTTTATCATCATTTTATATAGTCTATGTTTTTAGTTATAGACATCAATATAAATTAGGCATATAGAGAGATGTATATGTAAACATAATTATGTAGAAACTGAATAGCACTGGGGAGTGTATTTTCTGGAATGACTACTATCATCCGAAACAAGTAGATTGCAGACCTTCATCTTCTTTCTGGACCAGCTATCACCCAGCAGACTCAGCCACATATTGTATCCAGAGGTGCAATATCCATCCAAATCAGTGATATTTTTGAAATGAAAATCCACTAATTCTGTGATTGTCATCTTTTATCTACCTATCAATATACAAAATACAACTATATTACCCCAAGAGTTTTCTAACACATTATTTTCCTCACCATGTCAATTTTACTTTATTGTCATGATCTCAGCCTGCAGCCCTTTCCCTTCTCTACATCCTCTAATACAGAGCTTCACAACTGCAGAATTTTCTGCATTTACAACTTTACTCGCCTTTACTAATAACTGCACTAATTGAACTCTGGTTCTCTCTCTGGGAAACATATATTACTCCGTATTCCCACACTCTTTTTCCTTAAGCACTTTGACACTTTGTTCATATAATTTTCTTTACACCTAGATGCCATTGTCATCATCCTTAGTGAAAATAAATGTCCATATAGACTATCAAGAAAACAACTAAATTCTCAGTTTTATAATAGTGTATGTCCAGTGAGCTTTTAGTCCCTCACTTGGCAATTCATTTTCCTAATTTCAAATTTGGTTATCTATAATAAAATCTCTATAATATGTTTCTAAATATCAACAATTCAGTGATTCTACAATCTAATTGATTGCTCAGCTACTTGGTCAGAAACTCTTGTGCAGAAACTGAAACCTCTATAATTTTCTCCCTATCTACCTCTTTTTTTTTTTTTTTTTCATTTTCTCATTATCCAGTTTGCTCCATGGTCCATGATTTCAAGGACATTCCTGCAAGTATTCTAAACTCTCTTGTTCTTCTGTTATTCCTATTTAGCCTACCAAGCAAAACAGCAACCTTGGATGACCTAAACTGTAATAACACAGCATGCCCTTACCCCAGGAGCTCACCAATACCAGATAATTTCACACATGAGGTCATATTAGCCTCCTAAAAATGCATTACCATCACTCACAGCCTTTGCTACTGCCCATCTACCTCACTCTTCAAAAAAGTGTTTGATCTTCTCTCCTGTCTTCAAATGTTTATTACTACACTTTTCTTTCACTCCAACAGATGTCTTTGCTGTCCACTTGTCAAAAAAAAGTCATTAGACCAAAAATACATATTTAGCACTAAAATATATAGACATGCATTTACATGCTCATCTCTTCTAAGATTAATTACCTTGTCTGTTCTTTGAAATTCACACATTTTTGCAAAAGCAAAACTGTGTTATTGATTTTCCCTTATTTGTCTTACATATTCAATCTAATTCTTAACTAAAAACCTTCCACTGTTTTCTGTTGTTACATTTTAAGTAAAATAGTAGAAGTATTGGACAGTAACGTTACTTTCCTTATCTGTCTACAGCAATGAAAAGACTAAGAGATGCAAATTTGTATGATGAAAAGTGCCTAAATCTTTGAAACAACCAATTAAGCATAATCTTTTCCTTGTCACCAATGGGATGGTGATGTGAACAAGAAATAAACTATTTTTTTTTTAATCACAGATACTCTGATCTCTTACAGTGTTATAGCAACTAGCATTAGTTTCAATGCTACAGAAACTGTTCCCTTGAAGTGGTATGATGCTGTAAGAAAAGTGAAATATATGGAATTGGTTAAGTGGTCAGGTGGCAGGGTAAAATAATCTGATATTTATATTTGTAACCCGAAAATCTATCCCACGAAATGACAAGATAGGTACACTATTTTCTGTAAGAATGGAGAATTCAGGCCTCATGAAAATTGTGCCTGTAACTCTGAAAGAGAAGGTTAGAAAATATATTGATATTAGTAATTTGGGGTGTTAGTATTTACATGCAGTGAGGCATTAGAGGAAAGAAATAGGCTTAGGAAAAAAATGTCTGAATATCTAACAAAAATTACGAAGAAAAAAGTTCAAACATGTGGAGGCTAAAAGGTGGAAAAGCAAACTACTTCTAGACCCCAAACAATAACAGATAAGATAGAACAATACTTGGGCATTTAGACATTTCAGAAATGGCCTAGAGTTTAACAGACAGTAAATATTGTTTGTTTTTGTTGCCCAGGCTGGAGTGCAGTGGCGCGATCTCAGCTCACTACAACCTCCGCCTCTCAGATTCCAGTGATCCTCCTGCCTCAGCTTCCTGAGTAGCCGGAATTACAGGCATGCACCACCACTCCAGGCTAATTTTGCATTTTTAGCAGAGGGGACGTTTCTCCATGTTGTTCAGACTGGTATTGAACTCCCGATCTCAGATGATCCACCCAACTCGGCCTTCCAAAGAGATGGGATTACAGGCATAAGCCAAGGCGCCCAACTAAATATGCTATCTGAGGAAAACGTATGAGTCACAGAAAACAGTGACTAAGGAATATCCTTCAAGTATGATCTAGGTTTACTTAAAGAAAAAAAATTTTCCTGAGAGGGAAAGGGCCCCCAAAAATCTGCCCATTAGGAACAACAACCACACACTCACACACAAAAAAAACTGTAGGTCCTATCAAAATTTGATTTTAAATGGGAGTTTTTGTGTGGTTGTCTGGTTCCTGTTCCAAAACTGTGCATCGGGTCTATCATTATGGGCAGTGAAGATAATTTATATCCTTTTAGAGAGCAGTTTGCTCAACCACAGCTAGCCACATATGGACCTGAAGGAGAAGGCAGAGGATCACCATGACCTTCAGTTGCTTTAAGTAGCTGGATGAGAATTGGGTTTGTCGCCCTTGGAGAATGTGTGAATATGCCCCGTGCCTGAAAGAAAGGTGCAGAATGAGAGATATTCAATGGTCAATGGAGTACCAAAGAAAGACAACCAGCCACCCCAACTGTTTACTCTCTTTCTCTAGTATATACTAGTTGAAGCAATAGGACTAATTTTCTAGCAACTTCATTTTTCAGTCTGTTTGCAGCTAAATGTAAACATTTGTACTTATCAACAGAGAGTGAGTATAAATGATGCCTAGAAAAGAAGGCATGTCTTTCCTGGTCCTTTTTTATTTTTTTTTTCCTTTTGAGACAGAGTCCTGCTCTGTTGCCCAGGCTAAAGTGCAGTGGTGGGATCTTGGCTCACTGCAACCTCCACCTCCTGGGTTCAAGTGATTCTCCTGCCTCAGCCTCCTGAGCAGCTGGGACTACAGGTGCGTGCCACCATGCCAGGTTAATTTTTGTATTTTTAGTAGAGACAGGATTTCACCATGTTGGCCAGGATGTTCTTGATCTCTTGACTTAGTGATCCACCTGCCTCAGCCTCCCAAAGTGTTGGGGTTATAGGTGCGAGTCACAGTCCCTGGTCCATTTTTAATATGAGCAATTCCTAAGTTATAAATAGGGACTGATGTATGAAATGGAAGAAACGTATGTGCTTCCTTTACTATTTCATATAGTGTTTTTTTGTATCCACTAGACATCATACCCTGTCGCCTCTGGGGTGTAACATGCACTACTGAAATTTTGGGATTTATCTCTGACCATAACTGTTACCTTAAAAAATAATGCAGCTTGTATTTTTTTTATATATTTGAAAGGATAAAATGGTACTATGGCAGTGGCCAATTCTTGCCTCTCTACCCCATAGCCATCTTGCCAGATGCTATCACTGAATGTTATTTTTTAGTTTATTCTAGAATTTATATGCATATCATAAAGCTGCATGCTTGCAGCACCATTTTAAAATAATAATTTGTTAGCTTTCTACTATTGTTGTTTGTTGGGTATTTCATTTTGGTTCTGTGTAATAAACACTTTATAGACAGTTAATAAATAATAAATACAGATACTTACATGTAATATATTTGGTATTATTATAGTATTTGTCATATATTAATGTTATATGGAACATATTTGGTACATACTTTTTAAATATAAAATTATAAATAAACAACCCTCATATAGTTGTCAGTCAAAAGTGTATATTTGCTCACACACACACAATTAGTTTTTCTATGTTCTAATAGAATTATACTTGATGAATAAATAAATGTTTGGTATTTGCATTCTTAAGATTACACAAAGATGGTTCACAGGACCTCATTTAATAGTGCTTTAATGTCTCACTTATAACTAATGAAAAAGTAACCCTTTCAGAAATTAAGATTTCTTCTGAATCTGTGGTACTTTCATTCTGGACTCTTTTGAAATGACTTCTTCATTCTGTGGATTATAATTCTTGTCTCTCTCTATAATTTCCACG
The DNA here is from genome assembly GCA_963573385.1 of Cacajao melanocephalus. NCBI lineage: Eukaryota > Metazoa > Chordata > Mammalia > Primates > Pitheciidae > Cacajao > Cacajao melanocephalus. The sequence goes on along the minus strand of CAUYLG010005700.1, from coordinate 40,605 downwards.
GATATAAAGGGTCAACAGTTCTTTAAGCTTTCCCCTAACCTCAGGGACACCTGAAGATATTTTGACTCTTGCTTAAGCCCTCTTTGTATTACCAACACAAGAAATTCTTAGGAGTATAACTGTATGTACACAGGAAAAATTAAAAGTATCCAGCTAAAGGCTGCTTTTCAGACCAAACACTGCGTAAGTCAATGTCTATAACAAAGGGTCAAGAGTCAAGAAAAAATATAAGCAAATGTGAAAAGAGCAGCTGCTATCTTCTGCTATCAAGCTAATCTGTTAGATGCTTTCTTTATTTTATTACTTTGTTAATCTTTGTGTTCTTTGCAAAAGCCTTTAAAAGCTAAAAATGATGCTGCATCATCTACAGCACCAAACATTTGAATTCACGTGGTACAGAAATTGACCAATACATCTTCACAAAGGCAGAATCATTTGTGAAAGCTCAGTATTTTAGAACTGACAAGACATAATCAGTGAAAAGTAATCAAGTCAGAGAACTAATTAAATAGTTAAAAAATATTATACATAGACCCATTCAAATTTGATTCATTTCTTTTTGGTGGAATTTTTACATAACGACTAGCCAAGCAAAATGTAAATAAAATATACCATATTTCCTTCATTCACCTATTATCACTCTAGACTCATGCTATCTATGAAAATAGCTTGCATATCTCATGCAAAATAGAACAATAACAAGAAAGTATTGCCATTTGTGACAATTTCAGCATTACAATATTTTGAATATCCATAATGTCTTATTGCATGCATGACTTCTAAATCAGCATGTTAAAATATTTTAAGTCAGGATAGTATATATGTGTATATGTAGGTATACACGTATATTTTTTTCTACTGATACAGCACTAAAATAGTTTACTATTTTCTCTTTTGATATTCAATCCAACTTATAAGCAGCACAAAATGTTGTATTCTAAATGCATGTTTATTGAGTATTTTATTATGGAGCTGTGTACCAAACACTTCATAGAAAATAAATAAAAAATACAACCGTATTTACCATATGTTTAGATATGTTTGATATAACGATTATATTATCTTGATATATTAATATTATATGAAATATATTTAAGATTATTATTAAAAATTCATCTTTGAACCACTTATGTATGCATTTTGATTATTTTCAACAGTAATAAAAATTTAAATCATTTCAATAATATTAAGAATCTTTATTAACATAAAAATATGAAATAACCAATTAAAATAAAACAAAAATTAATAACTCTTTAACAAATACCTTACAATTTGGAGTCAATGACAGACTAAAATATTTCTCAAACATTTTGATAAAGAGAATTATCAATCTGTTAGAAAAAATGCTCATCCTCACTGGTCACTAGAGAAATGAACATCAAAACCACATTGAGATACCATCTCACGCCAGTCAGAATGGCGATCATTAAAAAATCGGGAGACAACAGATCCTGGAGAGGATGTGGAGAAATAGGAACAGTTTTACATTGTTGGTGAAAGTGTAAATCAGTTCAACCATTGTGGAAGACAGTGTGGGGATTCCTCAAGAATCTGGAAATAGAAATTCCATTTGACCCAGCAATCCCATTACTGGGTATATACCCAAAGGATTATAAGTTGTTCTATTATAAAGACGCATGCACAGTTTACAATAGCAAAGACCTGGAACCAACCCAAATGCCCATCAATGATAGACTGGACAAGGAAAATGTGGGATATATACACCATGGAGTGTCCTTCATAGGGATATGGATGAATCTGAAAACCATCTTTCTCAGCAAACTGACACAAGAACAGAAAATCAGACACTGCATGTTCTCACTCATAGGTGGGTGTTGAACAATGAGAACACACGGACAGAGGGAGGGGAGCATCACACACTGAGGTCTGTTGGGGGGGACTAAGGGAGGGAAAGTGGGGAGTGGGGAGGTTGGGGACTGATAACATGGGGAGAAATGCCAGATATTGGTGATGGGGGATTGGGGCAGCAAAACACATTGCCATGTATGTACCTATGCAACAATCCTGCATGATCTGCACATGTACCCCAGAACCTAAAGTACAATAAAAAAAAAAAAGATTTTTATGAGAACTTAATAATTACAATAATTTAGAAAAAATAATTATATGTTAATTATTACAATAAACTTCCTTTAAAGAGATCTAACTGTAGAATATAAAAGCTTCCAAATGTGGAAAAATAAAAGCATTTAACTGACAACTTATTCAAGTTTTGCAAAATATGATTTTCTTATATTAACTTTGACTTCTACAATCTAGTCCCCATCCAAATTTCTCATTCACATCTGTTAACACCTGTACTATGTGAGGTGTGAGGTTAGAAAAAGACATGTATTAAAATAATAGAAAGTTCTTATTCAATGTAATATAGACTTGTTTAGAACTATTTCAGCTATTACATTAAAATTTCTAGTAGCAGTGCAGAAAAGAAGACTTAGCCTTTATACTTTAGTTTTCCCATGACTTACATTGTATTATAAATTTTATGACTACGTAATGTCACATAAATAGCTTTTTATGAAGACCCAAAATACATATGATAAAAATTTTTAATAAACCAATTATAAATCAATAGGTAAATTGGTATTTCTAATCAATCTTTTGAGTACAGAGAATATTAATGGAATTTTCACTAAATCATCTTACCTGGTCTAAATTATGATGCTCTTGAGTTCATATTTAAATATAATATAACTGAAGGGTACTTATTAATAGCTTTTAAAAACCCTACATCCTAGTGTATTACATACGATATGTGTTGTGTATGCCTCATTTGCCTTCACACTCATCTATATATACCTACTTTGCCTACCTTCTCTGTGCCCTAGGAGTCTGACCCTTTGGACAGGATCAGATGAGCTTATTCTCTCAATTATGCCTGGTCGGGCTCAGCAAATGCAAAACGCCAATAAATGACATTGTGGAAGTTAAATAAATAAAAGCTGTAAGCATCATTTAGTTATTGAATAGTAAAGAGGATTTTCTCTTTTTAAATTACATTTTCATGAAACGACTTGAGTAGGCTTTTGATCTAAAGTATACTTTTTCATTCAAATAATATACAAATATGGATAGCCTGAACATCTAAACTCAAATGACACACATACTTTTAAAAAGTAGTTTATTCAATCATTAAACAGAATTTTGAGTAATAAACAATGGAGAGCTATTACTCAGAAGAAGTAAAATTTCTATTACAATAATTGCTTATTTTAATAAAAATTAAACAGTATGATAGGGAGAATATCTGTTTATTCTTCTTCTATTCAGCACAAATATTGTGTCCAGCAGGAACATACTAAATGTACTAAATGCATATTGATTAAACTGATAAATATAGAAAAGTTGAAATCATATAGCATTTCACAATAAAGTGTTTTCACACATACACATGCTTAAGCTCTTTAACTTTTTATAACTCTATAGGTATTGTTGGGTATGTTTTATCATCCACTTCTCAAATAAAGATAGAGTCAGATCAATTTAAATTATTTTTCAAGATCACAAGGCTAGCTAAGTTCTAGAGTCATGAGTCCATTCAGCTTCTTCTATACCCTCTTCCAGTAATATGGTTCTATAATACATATCCCTTACTGAGTTTTCTGATGTGTTTAAGTATATATTATTATCTACTCATATAAGCCAGTATAGAATGCTTATTATCTGTGATATGCTCACTTATTTACTTGTATTGTTGCTGTTAATGCTTACAATGACTCTAAAAAATAGATACTCTACATTTTTTCATCATTATTATTTTATATAAGAGGAAACTAAAGCAGAGAAGACTAAACTCCAATACTATTCACTGCAAAAGGCATGTAGATGTACAGCATATCATCCCATTTAAAAAATGCATTTTATTTGCTATTAATAATAATAAAAAATAAATCAAGTTAAAGAAAACAGTAGAATGAGAGAGCAGTGACAAAATATCCAACTGGTTCCTCTCCAGAAGGACAAATAATCATTGTAATTAATTTTTCAAGTGAATTGGTATTATATTTATATAATAAAAACAAGCAAATAATATAAGAAACTATATTTTATTGAATTTAAGTATTTTTACATATTATGACATTTTCATGACATAATACATCAGTGGTATATTTCGTTTAATCAAAGTTTGGCCCAGATTATGACACCATAGTGATCAACTCAATAATTATTTAAATACCAGAAAAAAAGACCGAAATCTCTACTTAAAAGTTAGCTGATGGACAGATCTATACTCTTTCTTTTTCTTTTTCTTTTTTTTAGAAAAAGCTACAATCATAATGCATCTTTGCAATTTTCTGTTTCCATCTCTTTAAAGCACATCAAGCAATTACAAACACTTGTGAAGCAATTTATGTGGAGAATCATTTTAGAAGTCTGTGATTTTTTTCCCCAGTTTTTTTTTTTAATAGTTGTCCAGCCCACACTTACTTTTTGAAAGCATCTTTTAAGTAACTCACCTTTATAGAGTTGTTTTCAGGGCATACAACTTAATTTTCACAGAAACAATGCTCTTTATTTTCATACTCTTATTTTCATAAGCTTAAGTATTATTTAAATACATTTTGTAAGTTAAAAAAAAAACAAAAAACAACTGGTATAAACAGATTTAGGGATAAACACATCTGACACTTCATATACATACTACAGAAACAGACGGAACAGAAGTGTGGGGACAGAGGAGTCTGCCAGACAAAGGCATTCACAAGCATAGACTTCAGTGAATATGTTAAACAGAAGGAGTGGAAGCATTGTTTCATCTGGTAAACTAGTAAAATGCAAGTCATTTAACAACAAAAAAAACTTTTATTATATTCTTATCCCTTAGTTCTTAAATTTAGCTTATTTGATTTCAGCATTCTCAAACTGGTCTCTAAATGGAAAAGGAATGTGAAAAGGCATATTTTTTCACACCTGCTAAATATGTAATTAAACACTTTTGCCTTATTTAATCTATATAAAGTGATAATATGTGCTTATTTAGATGATGACCTTGAAATCAATATATTGTTTAAATACAGTACAGTGCAGATTATTAAGATGAAGCTCAGAAATGACACTTGTAATCCATGCTGAGTATTTGAAATTTGAAAAATATGACAGCAAGAAAAGAACGGTAGAACCATTCTGGAAACTTTTCAGAAAAGACATAATGAAGTGTGTTTACACACACACACACACACACACACACAGGAAAAAGAAAAACTGCAAAGACTGAATTTTTTTCCTCATGGCAAAAATCAGTTTAGTTATTTTTAAATGGAGATTATACAAAGGGCACTACTTTGTAACAAACCAGCTAAGAAATATTAACAATCACTAGGACCAGAATAGGTAAAATTTGGAGGAAGTGTTCTGTCAGATATTTAGATTAATATTTGTATTTTAATAACTGGAAGAAAAAACATACTGAGAATATTTCAAGCCTTTGTTTTTATTTAGTAATAATTGATCTTATTCTCCTCACTTATTCACCCATTTCTCTGGAACAATTGCTAATTTGTGTTTCAAGATTTGTAGCCTCAGATATAAATTTAGTTTTTATATTATGTAAGGCAAAAAAAAAACAGATTTGTAGTATTCTTCAGTTTAAGAATATTATTTATATGATTTCCTGCTTTCAAGGAACCTTTCTTAGTAATATACATCACTAAAATATAAACTCTAAAAGGGATTGACTTTTCATCTGCTACGTTTTATATCTCTATATCTCTAAAACCTAGAAAAGTGTCTGGCACAAGTTTAACGATGAATTGGTTCTCACAGCATGATGAATGCATGCCATGGTCAGTCAATTTTCCCTGACATTAAATGATCAGAAGTGAAATGGCCATGTAGCAAGCACTGGTAAAACACACATTAGTGTCCATCTCTGAACTGTGTGTGTGTATTTTTGAGATGTGATATTGCACTCTTGCCCAGGCTGGAGGTCATTGGTGTGATCATAGACCAAGTTCACCACTTGAACTCCCAGGCTCAAGCTATCCTTCTACCTGAGACTCCTGAGTAGCTGGAATTACAAGTGTGAGCCACCATGCCCAACTAATTTTCAATTGTTTCTTTTGTTTTCGTTGAGATGGGGTCTCACTATGTTACCCAGACTGGTCTCAAACTCCTGGCCTTAAGTGATCCTCTCTGATCTTTAATTAGTTTATATAAGGGAGATCCTGTCTGGGAGTGTGGAGGCACTGGGTGAAACAGCCTTTACTGGAAACTTGTGGCGCTTTTCAGTCTTGGAATCTCCTGGTCTGTGGGCGGTAAAAACTGCAGCAGAAGCACAGTATCTGAACCACGTGCTCGAGTTCATGGAAAAGCCCCAGATGGCCTTGGTTGGGTAGGGAGGGGAGTCCTCTGGGGATTGCACTTCCAGGGTAGGGCGCTGCCTTGGCTTGCCCTTCTTGGGCTACACCCACTGTGCAAACAAACAGTCCCATTGAGATGCACCTGGTACCTCTTTTGGAAATGCAGTGATAACTTACCCTTTGTGTTGCCCTTGCTGAGAACTGCATTCCAGAGCCATTCCTATTTGGACATCTTGGAATTCCCCCCCCCCCCAGCCTTTATTGTTTTAAGACGTGTTCCTTCTCTACCTAATCTGATGAGTGTTTTAATCATGAAAAATGCTGAATTTTATAAAACGCTTTTTCTACATTCATTGAGATACATATTTTTTTCTTAATTCTGCTGATGTAGTGTATCACATTCCTTGATTTGTGTGTGTTGAACCATCTGTACAACCCAGAGATAAATCACACTAAATTATAGTGTATTATCTTTTTGATGTGCTATTGAATTCTGATTGCTAGTATTTTTTTTTTCTTTTTGAAAAATTTTCCATCTAAGATCACCAGTGACATTGGCCTGGTAGTTTTCTTTAATTGCTGTACCTTTGTCTGGTTTTGATATAAGGGTAATGCTGATATTGTAGAATGAATTAGAAAGAATTAACTCCTCTTCAATTTTCTGGAAGAATTGAAGACTAATTCTTGTTCTTTAAAAGTGTTGAAGAATTCAGCACTTGGGTCACCTGGCCTTGGAATTTTCCTTCTGGGAGACTTTTTTGTTGTTTAATCTTGTTACAAATCTGTTCAGGTTTCCTAATTATTTTTTTCTGGTTCAATCTTGGTATGTTATATGTGTCCAGGAATTTATCAATTTACTCTTGTTTCTCTAATTCGTTGGCATATAGTTGTTTGAAATACTCTTTATCCTTTTTATTTCTATGCTATCAGTTTTAAAGTTTCCATTTCTGGATTTTTTTTTTTTTTTTTTTTGTATCTACTTGAGCCTTTTCTACTTTTTTCTAAGCCTGGTTAATGGTTTTCTTTATCTTTTCAAAAAACAACTTTTTGTTCTTCTAAATTATTTTTGTTTCTATTTTATTTTTGCTCTGATCTTTGTGTTTTCTTTCTACTAATTTTAGATTTGTTTTCTGTTTGCTTTTTTAGTCCTTATTTGGTTTCTATTTGCTTTTTTAGTGCTTTTTTAGGTGCATCATTAGATTTTTTATTTGAAATCTTTCTACTTCCTTTTTGATATAGGCATATGCTGCTGTAAACTTTCCTTTTGTATTGCTTTTGTCATATCCTAAAGGTCTTGTTTATTTATTTATTTAGGTATTTCTTTTTTTCTTTTAGAAAAAAATGGGATCCATGTGCACAACATGAAGGTTTGTTACATAGGTACATATGTGCCATGGTGGTTGACTGCACCTATTGACCCATCCTCTAAGTTCCCTTCCCTTGCCTGCCACCCCCTACTGGGCCCTGGTGTATGTTGTCCCCCTGTGTCCATGTGTTGCAGTGAGCCAAGATGGCACCACTGCACCTCAGCCTGGGTGACTAAGACTCCATCTGAAAATAAATAACTAAACAAACAAACAAATAACTGTGGAATTTAAACCGGTTACATTTAAGGTTGCTATTGAGATGTGAGGAAATCCTAGTGTCATTTTGTTAATGTTTCTCTGATTTTGCATATTCTTTGTTCTTTCCTTGTATTGTTGTAGTTTGGTGATATTGTTTGATTATTTTCTTTTCCTCATCTGTGTATCTGATCTGCCAGTGAGTTTTCCACTTTTGTGTATTTTCATACCATGGCATATGTTGTCATTTCATCTCCACATATAGGACTCTTTTAGGCAGTTCTTGTAGTGCTGGTCTCAGGTTGATGCATTTCCTCAAGTCTAGCTCATCTGGGAAAGATCATTTTTTTTCATTTCTAAAGAGTAGCTTTGCTGAGTTTTGTAATCTTGACTGGTATGGTGGTGTTGCTTTTTTACCCTAGCACTTTGAGTATAACATCACATTCTCTCTTGTCCTGTAAGGTTTCTGTTGAGAAATCTGCTGTTTCTTAGTGTGACTGGAATTTCCTTATATGTAACTTGACTCTTTTCTCTTGGTGTTTTTAGAATTCTCTCATTGTCTTTAATTGCTGACTTTTTTAGTATAATATGCCTTAGAGATGGCCTTTTTGGGTTAAATCTTTTGGAGAATTTTTGAGCTTCCTGTATCTGAATATCTGCATCTTTCCCAAGACTTAGGAAGTTTTCAGGTATTATTTTATTAAATATGTTTTCTACACCTTTTGAAGACTTTTCTCCTTCTAAGTGTCCTAAATTGTGAAAATGTGTTTGTTTAATGTCCAATATCTCACATAGACTTTTATTACTATTTTTTTTCAAATCTGACTGGGTTATTTCAAACCTGTTTTCAAGTTAGGAAATTCTCTCATCTTCTTGATCAGATCTATTGTTGAATATTTTGATTGTGTTTTTTAATTTCATTAATTGAACTCTTCAGTTCCAAGATTTCTGTTTTGTTCTTTTTAAATGATATTTGGTATTGGTTCATTCCCACATTCCTATAAATAAACACCTAAATTTCCCAGGAAATTTATTTTAAAAGAGGTTTAATTGGCTCATTATTCTGCAGGCTTCTTTAAAGGCTCATTATTCAGCACAGCAGAATCTACTTATGGGGAAACCTCGAGAAGCTTCTAATAACGACAGAAGACAAGGAGAGAGCAGGCATGTCCCATAGCAAAAGCAGGAACAAGAGAGTGAGAGGGGAGGTGCTACACACTTTTAAAACATCAAATCTCATGAGAATTCACTCACTATCATGAGGGCAGTACCAAGGGGAATGGTGCTAAACAATTCATGAGAAATTCACCTCCATGATCCCATCACCTTCCACCAGGCCCCACCTCCAACATTGGAGATTATTACATTTTAATATGACATTTAGGCAGCAACACACATCCAGACAATATCATATCTATTTTCTTGTTGAATTTCTCATTTAGGTCATAAATTGTTTTTCTGATTTCTTTTCATTGCAATTGTTTTATTGTATTTTGCTGAGTTTCCTTACAATCATTATTCTGAATTTCTTCTCTGGCATTTTATAGGTTTCCTTTTCCTTGGGGTTTATTATTGCAGAATTATTGTGTACCTTTGCAGGTTCATGTTTTGTTTATTCATGTTACTTGTGCCCCTACATGAATATCTGAACATCTAATGTAATAGTTGCTTCTTTCAACTTTAGGAAGTCTATTTTGTGCATAAAGACTTCTTTCTGTAAATATATGTATAATGTCAGTTGGGTGAGGTGGTTTGGCTTTGGTGGGTTCAGTATCTAGTTTCTATATTATTTATTTGGCTGTAATCAATTATATCAATGTCTGCAAATTTCTCAGTGGCCTAGGCTGTAGTTGTTTGTGGAGTCTGGCACGATTTTTCTGGGGATGAGTACAACAGGCAGGCTAGACTTCAGGTTTCTGGGCAGTACATATGGGTGTCAGCAGTGTTCCTTAGACTGGTTTTCAGGCCCCTGAGTGGCATGTACAGGTTCTTGTACTGGTGGTGGCTAGCTCTATGTAGAACAGTTTTTGTGTCCCTGGTAAGTGCATATGGGCACATGTGGCCCCACTGCTGTAGGTGCAGGATCCCTGTCAATGATGGTGGCCCCAGGCAAGTAGTTCTCAGGCTCTGGGGAGCAGGAGTTTCAGCTCCTTGTGTCTTGAGAGAGTCTCCCCATTGTTCCAAAGTCCCTGTTCCCTAGGGTACAAAGCACTGCATGAGTTCAGTTGCAGAGTGCACAGGTGCACCACTGGGTGGAGCTAGGGTCATGATACAGTAGCCCTCCTGGTGGGTGAGAAATACTAACAGGTTTCCAGGTTGTGCTTATGCAGGGGCTATTGGACCCCAGGGCAGCATTTTGGTGTTGACTCTTCTTTCAAAATGATGCTGTGCTGCAGCAGCCTGTGTCCTAGGGAGTGGGAAGAACACAACATGAATTCCCTTTGTGGACTAATGCAGTTTCCTGGACTTCAAGCAGCTCCCTACATTAGGCTTAGGGCCTGTGAGGGCTGAGGGGCTCTTTTGTAGCTATAATTGCAGGCATCTATTGTGGAAACGTGAACTCCTGGGTTTCTTCTTACTCTTTCCCTGTGCTGGGGAGTTTTATTGGCTCTAAGCCAATCCCAGCTGGCTTTGCTTAGCTTTCTATGCTGTCATCTTAAGTTTTAGTGCCTGAGAGAGTCTTCGTTGTAATTCCTTGGTGAATGCTAATGTTCTTCCTTAGACACTCTATTTGTTGTTTCAGTCTTTTTTTGTGTGATGAAGTGAAGTGCTGAGTACCTCTAGTTCACCGTTTTAATGACATCCCAGGAAAAATTTATTAACTGGAAAATACATCCATTTATGCTATTAATAACAAATATTATTTTCTTCATATTAAACTCCATAAGATACCTGCATTTAACTTTTCTGTATTATGATGTAAGTTATAATTTATTTTATCTAATATTTCATGTTAAATCAAGATAAAGTACAGACCAGGCCTGAAGAATCTCTGAACAGACAAACCCACCTAGATCTCATAAGTAACCTCAACATTGTTTGATTTACAAACACAAGCAAAACTTAATTTGAGCTACTTATTCCTATTGCCTATATTAAAGAAAAAACTTAAGGTAACCAGGCAGACTTTGTCAGCTAACATATAGCTTTATATTTAAAAATTTTGCAGCAGAATTGATCAAATAAAGCAACTGTATAACTGCAATTAATCAAATATTTTCTCTGCTTTACTTACATGTTTATAAGCCCTCTATATACATTCCCCAGGCAAAGCCCTCAGTCCACTTATGGTATAGAGCTGCCAGATTCATGAGTCACTGTTTGTTCAAATAAAATCTTCAAAAATTTTATCATGCTGAAGTTTATCTTTTAAAATTAATCATTTTTTACAGATAAAATATTAGGTAATTGATTTTTATTTTGTAATTTCAAATGGCGTACTTGTCATATATCATTTTGTTGCATATGGTTTATTGTATCTGATGATACATATTATCTTTCAACCAACTATTATCCTATTATTGTTTTAATATCATATCATATCACATTATTGTGACTTCCAAACAGGTTTTAATATCAGAGGAAAATAGATAAACCCTTAATTGGCAATGTTTTTCCCTCAAGTTATAGAAAACTTAAAAGTTTATTTAAATTAACTCTAAAATTATTTGCTGAATCTATAAAACTTTTATGACATCGAACAATTGCAATCAGAATTTATTACATCTAATAATTAATTTAGGATAAATTTGAATGTTTTAAATACTGTCTTCTTATCAATGTACATGATATACATTGTTCTATTTATTAAATTCTTTATTGCACTTTGATATACCATACAGCTCTCCAAGCACAGATTTTTTAAAAATTTTTATTGACAGCATAAATTTTAAGTTATTATTTTTTGCTATCTAGCCATAATGAAATGAATATATTCCCAATATAATTACAAATGCACTGTCAATGAAATATGTAACAATACTATTGAATTGTATATGTCAATTTGTAGCTAATTAGATCTTCAAATAATCATTTTTTTATTACTTAATGCAGGATTTTCAAAAACTGTTTCTACAGAATTCAAATAGGATTAATTTCGTCTCTCTTTTTAAAAAAGGCAAATAGTAATATATATTTACATGCTATTCTTAAATTTTAAAGAAATGTTTTGATTATGGTGATGTTACTTTTTGTTTAAAAAAGTTAAACTAGATTGAATATTAATTTCAGGAAAATTACGTCTTGCTATGTATTTGTTTAAATGTTTTGTTTATTTTACAACTAATATGTTATTTAATATTAATTTATCTTTGATTATTGGATCGAATTTGCTTTTCTGAAATTTAATCTACTTGTGTTTGTGCATTACTTTTGCCCTATACTACAGTTTTTTATGCAATAATATATTTTGAACACATTAGCATTCTAAAAATTAAATTTTGGGGGTTTTTTTGTACATTTCAACTTCATGAAACTGTTCTATCACTCTTTCCCCATATTTGAGTAGTTTCACTGTTGCCTTTTCTGTATTTTTCTCCTAAAATAACAGTTCTTGAGTTTAATCATGAGTGCTATATTTCTCTTCATTATTATTTCTCCTTTTAAATTTGTTTCCCATGTTTCTTGAGGCTCACATTAATAATAGTTCTGCTGATTTATTATGTTTAATTAAATTTGGTAAAAATGTATTTGGGTTTCAATTTTTTGGCCAAATTATTTCTCATATATAGCTTTTTTAACTTAATAAAATTGTAAATTATTTTGAATCTATCATTTAGCTTTATTGTGCCATGAAGCAACTAAAGCAGGGTATGAGTTTTGTTGCAAAATTTTTTATTTCTATAATTTTGCAACATCATTAAGAAAATGAAGTCTGTAAAATCTTTTCTTTGATGACTTACTTTTGAAAATAATTTTTATCTGTGTGAATGTGTGTATATATGTGTGTTATTTAACCCCAGCCAATAATTACTGTTTCAGAACTATTTCATAGGCACTCAAAAATGACATATGTCTTCTGCTTTGTTTATAGTTGTAATATTTAATAATTCTACAGCATTCATCACATTTCATTTTCTCATATCATTCACCTTTGCCACTTGATTGCTCAAGGGTTAAATGATTTCTAAAACAGCTGTTCCACTGCATTTTTGTTGTATGGTAAGATATTTTTAAAACATATTTATGCCATTTTTACTTTGCTTTAATGTCCATGGATATTAGCTTGCTTTTTGGATAACTTTATTCAATAATATTTTGTCTGATTTCTACATTGTGATATGTAGTTATACTAATGTTATTGTTGTTGATTAGACTGAGTCATTTCACAATCAAGATATTTTATTCAATTCATTTTGGTTTTGCTGTTTATACACTTTAGAAAACATGGAGTAAAGAGAATGTTTTCTGGATTTTCTTTGTGATTGATTTGCTTTTGTTGTTTATTTGTACTTATATATGAGAATTTCATTTTTAGCAAAGAGGTTTTAAACTAGTTTATTTTTATATTCCAAATTGATCCTTTGTTAACTTTCATGTTTTCCTTTTATTTTGTTGTGGTGGTGGTTGCTGTTTTCTTGATTTACCATGCATACTCTATATCTTGTTTTCTGACTTTTTCTTCCAGCATTGATTTTAGGAAAAGCATATATTACGTTAATTATTAGCTTTCTACAGTTGAGATAGGTAATATTATCCATTCATCAAAATACTCTTTGTAAGAAGCCAATGTTTAAAAGCACTATTTGTCACTAGCCAGTCAGAAGTGGTAAAAACTAGGACTTCAACATAAGTCTGATTTTAAGGCCCATATTATACCCACCTTGCAGAAAAGAAAAAAGAAATCCACTTGTACATTTTTCCAAGGCTAATAGTTCACATACTAAGCCATAAAACAATATTTGATACTGCAAAAGAACATGGGCTGAGATGAAATGGGATGAGCTCATTTCAGGAAAGTATATCTATGTATTTCAGGATCTTTGTGCATTAATTCGTGTAATATTTTAGAAGACATGGTCAGTAATTTTCATTTGATATAAGTGGCCATTTGGCAACATGCTAGTTCTGTAAGAAGCTGAGTAATGGGATCAAAAGGACACTTGCCTTAGCTGACTATTACTTCTTATTTAATATACATTGAATAGACTATTAGTCAGGAAACCTTGTAAAGAAGCTATGGCATCATTTATAGTTTTGAAAATAATTTAACTAAATTCTGGTAGAATGATTAAAAGAAAGTATTATGCAGAAGAAAATGTACAAACAAAAGGTTAGAAGAATTTGGTGATGTCCTAAATGAGATTAGAAGTCACCTGAAAATGATGAAGAACTTAGTCTTTGTGACTGCTAAGGTTAACTTAATACATGACTAGAGTTTAGTTAAAAGCACAATAGTATTATTTTTACAGATGTTTAGTTTGCATACAGATGAAAATGATTAGGGTTAAAATATAAGAATTATGACTATAAACATGTCTGCATCTAAAAGTCACAGGCAGATAAATATCCTATTATTGGTTGCAGAATTACATTCCTATACTACCTTATTTACCTCAACCACAGTAATTGGAAGCAACATATAATGAAGGTGGGATACCCATCAAAGGAATATTTTGGGTGTATTTATAAATATTTATGAATTATTTCTATAACTATGAACACATTAGTAAATCTAGTATTTAAATATGTAGGAATATTTTGGAGCTTGGCTATCCTTTGAATTTCTGAGAATATCAGTTAACTGGGCCATAAGGTTTTTTCAAATATGATGTAATATTGTATTAAAATAACATATTTCTGAAGGTAAAAACAGATCAATTTGTAACCCAAAATAAATCCAACTACAAGTTGACTCATGTAAAGAACATAATCATGATAGACAATCCATGAGAGAAAAATGTGTTTAGTTTCATGTGTGTTGATATATTCATTCCTTTGAGAATAGATTTTTTTACTGTTATGTCCCTTACATTATAATCAAATAAACAGACCATTGATAGGTAGACAAATAAGTGAACAAAATGACTTCAGGAAGAAATAATTGTTCTGAAAAAACAAAATACAGGGATATAATATAAGATGATCGGAATATCAGAGAAATTATCTGACTCCTTAATGTGATGGTACATTTGATTAGTGTTAAGTACAAAAAATCAAATTTTAGATTCAAAAAGTAAGGTAACTTCTAGTGAATGCTATTGTACGCTTATCATATTCCAACTCATAATGTGAAAAAAAATGAAAGAGTGATGCCAACAATTAGAGTAAAGCAGAGAGAAATGATAAATTGATTAAGATCACCAATTTCATCACTAAATGTTAGTCCTTATGATCCTAGTAATTCATTGGTTTTACCTCTTGGGCTCTCTGAGATTATATACACACTGTCAAATACAGGCAGACCAATAATTAGTGCATGATATTAAGGATTTCAAATAATAAATTCTAAATATGAAGCTGCTTAAATCAAAGTGGTATATGACTAATGAGGATTTCTCCATTTTGTGCTTGAACAAGTTTCTTAGTTTCAATAAATAATCACACAAACATCCAGCTAAATTTAAATTTCTAATAAACAATTAATAATTTCATAATATAATTACATTCTAAATATTGCATGAAATATGTGTACACTAAAAATAATTTGTTTTTTCTGAAATTTAAATGTGACTAGTCATCTTGCATTTTATCTAGCAAATCTAGGCTGGTAAGGCATAATTATATATGGTAGTAAAAAATTTGGATGAAATACTGACTTTTTTTACCTTAGAATTCATGACCAAGGCTCTGGGAGAATATGGGACATTATAGAAAAATAAGATTCTCTAAAAAATATCAAGCTCTTGGTGTGTGTCAATGACTTATGTTCACTCTTCAGTAAGGTGTTAAAGGAGATTGTTGTCAATGTTACTAAAGAGAGAAGCTTCAATTTAAGCTTACCTGCTTGAAAAAAGAAGGGGAACAGATACATATATATAGTTGTGAGAAAAGACTGCCTTTCTGCTTCTTGCTAAAAATCCAACAGTGATAAGGATCTATAATTTGAAACTGCCAAAAACGACTTATCAGCCCCAAGCTAAAGTTGTGGCAAGCCAAAAACAAAAAATGAAGGTCAGAAATATCACAATTTAGCTTGGCATCTAAGAGGAAATTAAAACAAAACAAAAATCAGCAAGAGATCTTATTCTCTATTGCTTGCTAAAACACATCAATAAATGCTACATTTGGCAGAGATAATAGTATCCTTACCCATAGATACAGTTTAAAAGATGGAAGATAGGGGTAGGGGTGATTAGTTTTGTCCATTATTTCTCATTGGTTAGAGTCAAATACCAAGTAATGAAGTCATAAATTGCTACCTACAAATCTATGGATAAAATACAGAAAATTTAAGAGTGGGCTCCACATTCAACTTTCATGATTTAATAGATTTCTGCTGCTGGATATCAATAAAAGCCTCTCCTCCTCATTAAACCTTTGGACAGCCTTCTGAAGTTTTCAGAAAGTTAGAGCTCTGGCATCAAGCTGCATGGAGAATGTATGATGCTTCCTTCTAGGAGACGCATCAACAGTGAATGTGCACACTACAGATCAGCAGCCTTGAAAGCATGTCAATGATCAAGTTACTTTAGTATTCCTGCTTTATAGAAGGTGGTGTAAACTTCACACCAGTGATTACTCTGTATTTTTTCAATTTACAGCCTTTTCTAAATTAAAATTGTGGCCAGGTACTGTGGTTTATACCCACAATTCCAGCACTTTGGGAGACCAAGGTAGGAGGATGGCTTGAATCTAGGCGTTTGAAACCAACCTGGGCAGCAAAACAAGACCCCATTTCTACAAAAACAAAGAAACAAATAAATAAATAATTGAAATTAAAAATTTTTAAAAACGGAAATTAAAAAATAGAATTTTATTGTGGTTGCCTTGTTTTTCCATTCACTGTTACATTTTCTGTGTGCAGTCATGCTTAAATTGTCAGATATTTCAAATATTGCAAGTTTTAAAATGAAACATCTAGATATTTTAGGTTTATATGTACCTCATGTTCATATTCTGCATTATGATAGTACCTATAAATAAAGGCATAGTGGCTACATCTTCATTCATATAATTGATATATGGGAGAGTTGCATGGGATTAAAAATTATTGAATGTGTTTACTTAAGTAAAGATAGCTGTCTATATACTTTGAGCATGTGAGGTACTGGCTTTTGAGTAAAAGACTATAGGATCTATTGTTTATCTGAGTTCATTATCTGATTTCTTTATGTGACTGTTGTAACCAAGGAGAAACACCCTTTTCACCAGGGATTGGGTTGTAAATAGCTAATTGACTACTTGATTCACATCAGAATCACCAAACTTCACAAAATTATCACTTTTTCATTTTTTAGACAGGATCTCACTCTGTCACCCGGGCTGGAGTGCAGTGGCAAGATTATGACTCACTACAGTCTCAGCCCCATGGGCTCAAGAGATCTTCCTAGCTCAACCTCCTGCGTGGCTACGACAACAGGTATGCACCATCAAGCCAGGATAATTTTTGTTTTTGTAGAGATGGGGTTTCCTCATGTTGCCCAGGCTGGTCTCAAGCTCCTGGACTCAAGTGAATTTCATGCCTCAGCCCCTCAAAGTACTGGGAGTACAGACATGAGCCACAGTGCTTGGCCAAAAGTATGACTCTTATGTGATCCATAGAGATAAAAGCTTATGGCTCCAGAGTTTACAGGCTTCATATTCACTGACAGAAGGAGATATGAGAGAGAGAAAAGGATATCAGGAAGAAGAGGGGTAAGAAAAGATAAAGTACCCCGAAAGAAGATAATTCTGCAGGCTGTTGTTTTCAATCTAGATGTGGCAAAACATTTGTGAGTTATAAAATTAATCCATTTGTTGATGGTCAATAACTTATTGCTTAAATGAAACAGAATAAAATATAATTAAATAGGATGGAAGATAGACCAGAAGTATTAAAATCATCGGTATACATCATATAGAGTAAAAAGTGTTGTCTTATTATATTTCTATTTATTTGTAATTTGTACAATATGTGTATACATGTGTGATTTTCTAGGATTGTGATGCCAAATATATTTTTTACTTTAAGTAGTTATTCAAAAATGTTTGAAATTCAGTGATGAACATATTCTAGTTCTAGGGGCTTATCATTTTGATGTATAATATACCCCAAGATTCTCTCTACTATCTACGTTTCTTATTTATATTTTGCTTAATGTTATAAGTACTTTATACACAATAAGTCCACTAATCTTTCCAACATCCTATGAAGGAGTTACTATTATTATTCTAACTAGTGCAGTGAGACAGTTGAAATGCACATAATTTATGTAATTTGCCAAAGCTCACTCAGTCAGCAAATAGTAGGGTTAAGATTTGCACTGGCACCCTGGAAAACGATCTATTGAGTAGAAGCAATAAAATACGAAACAAAATCTATATTTTGTAAAACTATGTTATACAATTTTTCATGGAAAATAAAGACAATATTCCTGAAACTGGAACAGATATTATCATATTATTAGTGGTGCATCCAAATGAAGGCCACATTTCCTTGTTGCTGAGAACCTTAGGCTTGTCCTGGACCAGTTCTAGGTTATATAAGAATGTGGTACACTAAGATAACTGCTTAGAAATTGCTGAGAAATTCTTGAATCTCGAAATGCCCACATAAATCTTTAAAGTACTCATTATTTACAATAGCATTAGTAACCCTTTGTTCTTGAAAACTAATAATATAATACAATTAGTTGTTAAACCTTTTTGTTGCAAAATAGTATTTATAATATCTATCTAGAGACCAAAACAATATCTTTGGTAATTACGAAAAATGAAATTTATATTTTAAAATGAAATATTGAATTTAAAGTGGCATTATCTTTATGTGGTAATATTTAATTAGCTCATAAATACTTATAATTATTAATACTAAAGTCAGGGAATAAACAAGGCTTCCAGATGAAGATGAAGAAAGCAGGTAATGTATTATCTAATTGCATATATATATATATACACACACACATACACACACACACATGTATATACACATATATATATATATAAGTATTATCTATATATATACAGCAATTCATAAATAATCCTTTAGAAGAAATAGAGAATAAAGATGCTCATAGTCATCCTTGTACCTGTCTGTATAAGCTACCTTCTCTGTCTAGGCATTTTATGCACTTCATTTCAAAACAATAATGAGACCTACTAAACTGAGGGTCAGTGATATTAACAGAATGGCCCAAGACCTTGCAGTGCATTGGCTGAAGGATAAACATGAAATTCCAAATTTGTCTGAGTCCAAAATATGTATCTTTTCAACTACAATGATCTTGCATTTTTTAATAAATGTTGGATGCCTGTGCAAAAGGGAGAGATGTAGAAAACTTATGTATTTTCAAAAAAAGTAAAAACAGACCCAAGTTCTCTAGAAAAACATGTTTCTGTGCCTAAATTTAGCTTGTGACAGAGATTAGTCATTAAAGTAGCTCATTTCTACACAAGACATCTTGGTGTATGGGTTCAGAGAGTAGAACTAAATTGGATGGAGTCAGGGTAGTGTACAGTTGGCAACCATGGTAATTGTTTCAGAGTGTGGGCCTCTTTAAGTTAAAATTTATTTCCTTTCTGTACTAATATGGACAGACTGATAAAGCAACTACAAAGAATTTAGTACTAACATTTCTGAAGTCATTCACATGTCTAGGTTATCTTATTCATATATTACAGCCTAAGTGCGATAAAATCTTTGTGAAAAGATGAATTTTACCCAATTTAAAACACTTTTTACTAGCCTGGCATTTTATAAGCATTGTTGAGGAAGCAAACTTTGCAGGGAAGAAGTTAAAATTTTTCCTCAGATGTATATCTATATTACCAAGATCATTATATCAGAGTCAAGAAATAAATGTCCCTACATTAAGGTATAGCACCCATAAATAGAAAATTAACTGTCAAAAAGAGGGCCATCCCACAAAGATGTCATCATCTCTTCTTTGCAACACTTTTATCTCTTTTACTGTGATCTTAATTTTTATTCACATTAGGTATACTACCCTTAATTTTCCTCTTTAAATGTCTTAGATGCTCTCAGCAACATCAAATTCTGATGACTCCCCTGGTGCCTTCACAGTTTTAAGTATATTTTACTGCTCTGTGACTTGCAGGGCATAATTTAAAGCTAAAATTTAACTTTTTAATCTTTTTTGGTTCAGTAAATTTATGTCTATGAGAAGTGAAAGAAGTACAGGAGGAATAATTCTCCAATGAATTAATATTTTAGAACCACCTTACAACATTACCACAATTTCTCATCTGTAGGGCTCAGCTGAGCAGGGAAGGCCAAGGGAAATGAAGGGGGCAATGGTTTTTCCAGTGATATTGAAAAAATTGGCATTGTTTGTAACAATGCTCATTGTCATTGTAATGGTATTGCAAGATCAACTGAAAAATATTTAAACATGGTCACGCAAATGTATTTCTAAAATTATGATTGTGAGTTTACATACTATATTCTGAAAACCATAGTATAATTCTACATTCCTGTTCAAAATTTCAGACATAGCTCAAGGACAAAGGGTATGTGCCAATCAGAAATCCTTCTCTCCCCACATTGGATAATGAATCATTTTAAAATCAGTCTGAAAACATCAATTCTCTGCTAGAAAATAAAGTGGGTTAGAGCACACGTGATGATACTAAATGTAAGGCTTTAGTTAGGATACTCTGACAATATCCATATTTATTGTTCAAGCCTATACAGGTAGTTGCATATCTTTATACATATTACCGAAAAGCTAGATGAATTCTAATTATGTGAATTTAAACTGACTGTTGTGAATAAGATTATGGGTTCTAGCATTAAATCTGAGAGGGAAAAACTTGCAGGGAGCAAGTGGCTAATGGGAAAGTAATTGACTTTGTATGGCTATGCATTTATTATTACATAAAAAATAGATTATAAATGAAAGGGCTATTGTTTAAGAAAAATTCAAACTCTGTTTTTCTCTGCTTTCACACCATAAGTCACCAACACACAAAAGGACTTCTGTGGCCAAATTGGTGGAGTGTGGTGGGGGTTGATTTCTGCATCAGACACCAATAGGGTGTCCTCCAATTCAATTCTGACTCTACGTGGAGATAAGTGTCAGATTCCACAGGTTGGGAGCTCAATCTTCAAAAGTGCCCTCCCTCCAGATACTAGTCACTAAAGCAGTCTCTGAAAATTCTGAACAAGAGCTTCAAGTTGGGTTTTCCACAACCACCACTTTTGGTTCAAGTAATTTGCTAGAGTAGCTCACAGTACTTAGGGAAACACTTAAATACACCAGTTTATTAGAAAAGATGTTACAAAGGATACAGATGAAGGAATACCTAGGATCAGGTAAGAGAGAAGAGGCACAGAGATTCCATGCCCTTTCTGAACATATTGTCTTCTGGGAATCGCCACTTGTTCGGATATCTGTAAGCTCTCTGAATCCTGTCCTCGTGGGTCTTTTACAGAAACTTCATTGGATAGGCATGATTGACAAGTACGTGAAAATGTGACCAGACAAAAAGACTATAATCCTAACCCAGCAAAGTTTGTCTCTTCAGATTCTTCTTGGCCTTGTGTGCAGCATTCCTTCCTTCCTTGTGTGCAGCAGGACTCTCTCTAAAATAAAGGTCTTAGGACCCACAGTCAGATTAGTGTCCTGCCTTAGGCAAGTGAAAGGAGGTCAGGAGAAGGTCAAAGAGAGAGAGAGATTCTGTTTTCTGAGGCTCAAAGTGCTCCAACATTATAAAAAGGGATATTGCAGCTATGAGGCAAAAACTGGATGAAAAAAAAAAATATATATATATATATATACGTAACATGACAAAAACATACCAGTATATTGCAGAATAAGAGCAAGAAAAATTGTCCTAATAATTTGCAGATGAAAACTCATGCATCTGAAAAGTTATTCAGTACAGGAAAGAGAATACCTTCTCACAAAATGTGTACCTTGTGATTAAATATAAGATAATAGCACTCATGTACGGATATATAGATACACACATTCCAGAGGTGGCAAGAAAGTAAGAAATGAAATTCTTATAAATAAGAGGAAGAATACATAACAGAGAAAACAGCACTACCAAACCCAGCAGGTAGGGTAAATGCAATCCTTTATGACTTAGAACTTTGGACACAGGAGAAAAACATGTGGCCCTTTTTACTAGAAATAACGTTATCCATTTGACAGGGATAGATACTGAGAAGAAACTCTGCCTTTCCAAATTTCTGATTTCATGACTGTCCTCAAGGAAGTTTGGGATTAGAATTTACACCACACCTACTTCCAGAAAAAAAACTAAGTAAATAATTTGGTTTAAATAAACCTAAGTTAGATTGTTACTTTACTTCCCGGGGAAAAACCAAAGCAAAACTTAACTAAAAGAAATCTCAAAAAATTTTCCTCAAAAATGTTCCCAAATCGTGGACTGCATAATCACCATTAGAAAGATAATAGAAACGGCCGGGCGCGGTGACTCAGGCCTGTAATCCCAGCACTTTGGGAGGCCAAGACAGGCGGATCACGAGGTCAAGAGATCCAGACCATCCTGGCCAACATGGTGAAACCCCGTCTCCATTAAAAAGTACAAAAAATTAGCCAGGCGTGGTGGTGCCTGCCTGTAGTACCAGCTACTCGGGAGGCTGAGGCAGGAGAATCACTTGAACCCAGAAAACGGAAGTTGCAGTGAGCCGGGATCGCGCCACTGCACTCCAGCCTGGCGATAGAGCAAGACTCTGTCTCAAAAAAAAAAAAAAAAAAAATGAAAGAAAGATATAGAAACTGAGCAAAACCCTGAGACAGTAAATATTAAACTTACCAGAAATAGAATGTGAAGCAAATCTGTTTTGTATATTCAAAGAAAAGTTGTTAATTTAAAAAACTCTCTGGGATTATTAATGTTAATAAAACTCCAGACATACTTAGAAATACTAAGTCAAATGAGATAGTTAAAATTAGTTGATATGAGGCACACTAAGCAAATTAGACGTTAATTTTTAATAAATCACTGCAAAATGGTAAAATATTTGATTCAGCAAGAAAATATACCTATCTCATGGGAAATTGCCTGGTAACATGGCTTGAAAATAGCTTGAACCAAAAATTGACAGAATTCCAAGAAATTAAACAAAATTCAGAATCATATAGAGGGATTTTAGCACACACCTCTTGGAAGATAATCAGAGAAGATAATCTGATAAATCAGAAAAAATAGATGACTGATGATTTGAACCACACAAGGAACTTAATCTAATTAGTAGATATGAACAATTCACTCAATACCTGGAGAATGCACATTGCTTTCTATAATTCATCATAAATTTTAAAATTGACCTTAAAATAATTAGTAAACCTCAGTAATTTAAAAATGTATTATATATACCTTTCTCTGACACTAATGTAATATGGAAATCATCCAAAAACATAACTAAACAATTTAGGAAATATAATAAAATACACTGAAGCCACACACAGGTAAAATAGTCAATCACAATGGAAATTAGAATTTATTTACATTGAATTATTTGCCGTCATAACATAGGTAAAAACCTTTGAAAACATACTTAATGTCGTAAGGATAGTTTTATCTTTAAATGTTTATTTGGGAAGAAAGGAAATCCTTGCCCAGGCTCTAACTTCGGCATTTATAAAAGGAATAAGAGAATAACATCAGTGAATAACACATTAAAACACACACACACACACACACACACACAAACACAGAATCAACAAATGTAAATTCTTGTAATTTCAAATCTAATAACATTGATCAACTTGTGACAAAATTGATGAATAGATCCAATTAGGAATTGAAAAGAAAACAAAATTCAATATGTAATAAAAGTATTTAATAAAAAAAGTGATAGAAAATTATACTATCAAATAAAATGTTCTTTTCAATAGAACTTTAACAAAAAAATAAAAATTTCCATGCCTAACTAAAAATATGTAATATGAGTAGTCTCACATTATTAAATAATAAAATCAGTACTTAAATCCCAAAGTTATCATCATTCCCAAATCATTTTAATGTTGAATTATTTCTAATATTTATAGAGTAAATTATTCTAGCCTTAAAACAAGATTAAACAAGAACAACAAATCTTTTCAAATTTATGAATCTTGTATACATATGATACAGAAATTGTAGGAGAATGAGAAACTACAAGTTAATGAACTCACAACTAAAAATAAAAATTTAACAATAATATTAAAATACTAAATTCAGCACTGGTTTAAAAATATAATACTCCTCCAAAATTCTAAATTGAATAAACATTTGAAAATCCACCGATGTAAGCCTCTGAATTAGAAGATTAAAGAAAATCAATCATGTTTACTTCAATGGATTTAAAATAATTATTAGATTATATTCAATACTCAGTGCATGATCAATTAGAAAAGAATCTTAAATAGAATGACACAAGAAATCTCCTTAGTTTATAAAAACTTACAATAAGAATTATATTTAATAGTAAAATTTGAGAGCCTTTCCTTCAAAATTAGAAGCAGGTATTTTCACCATATCTCTTCAATTCAACATTCAGTGCATAAATAAACAAATAAGCCAAAAGTAAGTTGACATGATTGGGAAAAAAAGAAAAAAAATAGTTATATTTTGCAAAGTAAGCACAAGTTTATGTACATAGACAACCTGGAAGGTTAATTAGAATTGTAAGGTTGCTGGCTGAATTAGTCAGGATAGCAAGAATACAATACAGTAGTTAATAAATAAAACCTCTGGTTTGATTCATGCACACATTTATTCCTGCATAATGTCCGACCTTGGCACAGGAAACTCTCCATAGTGTGTCGTACATGCTGTGATTCAGTGATCCAGGCTTATGCAATCTCATGATACTGCTGAACTCCACAACAGGCCTCTGCATCTCTCAAAAAGGGTAGGTAATTGCTTTAGCCCCTTTGTGCTCCCATAACAGAATACCACAGACTGAGTAAATTATTAGAAACAGAAATTTATTTTCTCTGTTCTGGAGGCTGAGAAGTTCAATATCAAGGTGTAAGCATTCGTGTCTGGTGAGGGCTGATTCCACTGATGGCATCCTCTCACAGTGACATCTTCCCACGGCAGAAGACACAAGTGCAAACATGGGCGAACTCTCGCTGAAGCCTCTTTTATAATGGTATTAATCCATTCATGATGGCGGAGCACCATGATTCATCGCTTCCCAAAATGTCCCCTACCTCTTAACCTCATCACCAATGGAGATTAAGTTTCTACATGAATTTTGGTGAGGACACATTCAACCCATAACAGCAATTATGTCCACACATTAATATAAAAAACAAATATTTATCTTTATGAAATGTAATACATTTATTTTGCATTCCAGATTCCCAGATCTTAGAGTTAAAATCATTGTGAAGATTTTTTTGAGCCTCTACTTATATTTCAATGGATTATATGGCTGTAATATTTTACAAACCTCCAAATATTTCAAAGCCACTGTTTTGGTATTGATTAAATGAGAATAAAATGTGTTATGAGCTCACCTCAATTGGCCGGTCATATAGTATTTTATCCTATTTCTCTCTTTTCCTCATGAAGCTTTTAGAGAAATAAAACAGTATAATATATGCAGGAATCATGTTTGTATTATAAAGATATATATAGGTGCAATACAAGGATATACAAGGTACATTCCTAAAAATTTCAGCAATACAAACATCTATGATTGAGTTCATGATTCCCCAGTATTAACAAAATTGTAATGGAGATAAAATATAGACAAATGTATAGGGTAAGATAGATTATAATAAATTCCCGTGTTTTGAGAGCCTCCCACTAAATTGGGGTTCCAGTACCAAAGTATCTGGCACTGCCCTAAGGGAATATAAAAGGAGTTGGATGTGAGTGTTTACAGTGTGCCTCTTACAGGACATTATTTTACCTGGTGGGTGACCAAACACCTAGTTGTTTGACCCATGACCAGGGCGCTTGGGGCTTCTCACACGGGAAACTTGTTTATACTGGCAGATGTCCTTGTGGCTTTTGTCTAACACATGCCCAGTTTATACTTACCTTACCATCACTCTGGTTCCCAGAGCTAGACCTACAGCTGTCCCTAATTTTTCAGATGGAAGGTACAAATTCAATATACCACCACTATAGGAAAAAAGTGCAATGACTTTTACTTACACATCCTGAGCAGGGAGGGCACAATGAATCCAGAGGGCAATTTGCCTTTCCGAGGTCACAGGAAGCAGGATCGGAGGCTCAGGCAGACAGAGAGAACATTTTGACAATTAGCAGTATGCATAAGGAGATAGGGTGTGGGGCCCTTTAAGTTCACAAACAAGTGCCTGAATGGTCTGTTTAAGGGAAGGGGAGCCAGTCAGCTAGGTGAGAAAAATGCTGCTAAGTTCTTAACTCTGGCCACCTGCTTGAATCATTTGGATGTGGTATAGAACTGGAAACTATGTCAAGGATGACTGAGCCCTGCTTCCGGCATTAAAAAATTAAATCTGCACTCAAAATGGAGGCCAACCCAACATGAAATTATAAAAATACACCACATCCGCCACCATCGCTCCAGAAAAAAAAAATTCCCAGAATGTTATAGATGGACAAATAAGCCAATATTTATTTCAAATGTTTAAGCTAAGAAAGCTTTGATACACATAGGTCATTGGAGCTAACCCTTGCAGAATGTGCAGCTTTTAAAACAAAGGTAGATAAAATGAGAGCAGATGAATTCCAGCCATAAGGCAAGAATAGAAATCAAGATGGAAATTTACCAAGGCTACATTCATCATACCAACCAGTTCAGTGTGAGTGAGAAATGATATTCATAAGAGGAAACAGCAGGTTAAAGAACTTGGAATGGTGGTGAGAAGACAGGCCAGGGGTGAGGTTATGGAGGTCTTTGGTTATATTCAGTAGAAAATGTGTAATCATACAAATTCTCTTCCAGCATGTTGAGGCAAAAGAAAACAGGGCAGGGGTTAGACTGTTGGCCAAGAAAAGAACAAAAGGAATTATCTGTGAGAGATGCAATGTGCAATTTAATTGTCCAAACTTGGTCAGGGATAATATGTGTCTGGGCAACAGCGCCTGAGAGAATGGGAACACTAACTAAATGGTGTTGTAATACCAATGAACAGAATCATATTGCTGATAATTTTTTATATCACACCCTGTATGTAAACTATACTGAAACCTTTAAAAAGAGCTTATTTTTAGTTTGAGGAGCAAGTAGATTAGCTACCTATCAACTGAACATGTGCAACTTGAACTCAATAGAGAAATCAAAGTGAGGAAGGAATGAAGATAAGTGACCAAACTTATGGAGGTGATATCTGAAATCCTGGGAGTGTCTGACCATTCCAAGATAAATATACTGTAAAAAGTTGAAAAATAGAGCTCCTAGTTTGATTTTACTCCCCCAAAATTAAAGGAAAATAATTATACACATTAAATAGCATTTATTAATTACAACCGTATTTAATGAGCTATGAATGTATTATAAGGCTTAAAACAAAATTTACTCTCATGTAGCATAATCAAATAAAACATAGATTAGTAAAAGGAATATAGTCTATTATTTTTTCAGCCTTGAATTGTGTTGGGTATTTGGGATAATTTCTCATAAATTATGTTTAGTCAGATAGCCTTTCCAATTACGTTATTTAAGTTTGGTGTATAAAGAGGAAAAAGACTTGTTGAAACCAACATAGGTCGTGCCAAAATATGGATTCATGTATCTGTATGAGCCATTTAAGAACCTATGCTTTTTTTTTTTTTAACTTCATGAAACAAGAGAGGTTAAGCAGTATAATGGTAAAGGAAATGTCTTTATGATTAAGATGTCATTAGAAACCTTAGAGAACCTGGTTGTATAGAATGTTAGAAGAGGCAGACATAACTCTCAGTGATTAATGAATTAGCCTAAAGAAGAGGAAGCCAAAAATGATATAATATTCTGAGAAATATAACCAAGGAAATACAGCCAAGAATATGATCTTCAGAGAAGTAGCAGGATCATTGGAAAATACATGCAACTAACATGTTTGCAGGCAAAATGAAAATAGGAAGGAAAAAAATGATTTGGAGAGAATTTCATTATTGATTTAGTAAGATCTCTAGGAATGAATAAAGGCATCAAGTCAAGAGCCTAATGCAAGGAACACAACAAATGATGAAAATAATGAGAAAATATACAAACACTGATTATATGGATATAGCACAGTGATTAGAAAGCAGAAACGCTGGTAAAATTACCGCAATAGAAAGTGGTGAGTCCTTTTAAAAATGGCCTTGAAGATTCTCAACTTGCATTACTTCACTTTTAAAAGTCAAAGAATCTTTTAAAAACGTGGCCTGTTTGGATATTTATTTTCTCTTAAAGCTGGAATTTAATTGTTATTGTCCTAACACTACACAATGGTCTTTATATCAATTGTATATATATCCAGACACACATCTACAATGCCTATGTAAAATAAAATTATAAAAATATTAATAATGTAGATAAATGTATAATGGTATGTGTATGTAACTTTGTTAGGTATATGTTACTTTTGGGAAAAGGAAAAGTTAGGTATTAAAATACAGTGAGAGTATAATAACCAAATGGGCTTTAATTTATACTCTTTAGCAGTACAGCAATAAATCTATCCAGTCATAGTAATTCTCACTGTTTCAAGAACATAACATCTAATTTCAGATATATGCATGTATAATCTTCAATTTATTCTATACTCATTTTCTAGGATTCTTCAGAAATTCAACTTACCTCTCTAGAATACCTGCATTATCTTGAACGCTATCTACTTCATTAGAAATTTTAAAATATATATTCATATGTATATTACTATAAGTATGTATGTGTAGACACATATACATATAATTTGTGTATATATGTACTTTATGCATACATATATGTACATTATTCTGATAAAAACACATATCTATCTTAAATCAACTTTAATTTTTGTTAACTTTTTTAGTGGTTAAACATTTTTGTTTTTTAAATAATTTCCTGACCCTAGCTTCCTTGGGAAAGTGTGTATATACTGAGTATGGAAGAGATTCAAAGGAAATAGTAGTTTCCATGGGAAAGAATAAACTTCACATCCTGACCTAATAAATTAGACTGGTTTGAGTGTGGCAGCTCATTTTGGCTTTCTAAGTTCAGCTTTTCATATGTGAAATAAGCGTATGAACTTTCATCTTGTAACCTAATGCAGTTGACCCTTGAATAACAAGGGGGGCGCTGACTCCCATGCAGTGAAACATCTGCAGACAACTTTTGACTCCAAAATCTTAACTATTAATAGCTTACTCTACACTGGAAGCCTTACTGATAGCATAAAAGTCAATTAACACATACTTTGTAGGTGATATGCAATATATACTATATTCTTATAATGAAGTAAGAGAGAAAAGAAAATGCTGTTAAGCAAATTATAAGAAAGCGAAAAATACACTAACTGTTCATTAAGTGAAAGCAGATCATCATAAAGGTCTTCATCTTCATGTCTTCACCTTGAATAGGCTGAGGAGGAGGAGGAAGTGGAAAGGTTTCTCTTGCTGTCTCACAGGTGGCAGATGCAGAAAGGCAGACAAGGTGGAAGGGGAGGCATGTGTATAAGTAGACTTGTGCGGTTCAAACTCGTGTTTTTCAAGGGTCAACCGAATTTAATAAATTCCCACAGAAATGCAACATTATTAATCAAATATATTGTGACTACATAATTGCATATTGCTACTTCTATTCCTTCATAATTAGGGATCAAGATCTTTCTAGATCTTTTAGCATTTTTTGCCCATGTTAATAACTGACCATATGTTAGTTAAATCAAGACATATTGATTTTTCCAAGTTAGCAACATTATAATATTAGCATACTAAAACTGTAAATGGTTTAGCGTTTGAATGTATACACCAATCACTTTTACATAAAGATAAAAAAACTTTTATTGACTGGTCGCGGTGGCTCACACTTATAATCCCAGCACTTTGGGAGGCCGAGGCGGGCAGATCACAAGGTCAAGAGAACGAGACCATTCTGGCAGACTCGGTGAAACCCAGTCTCTACTAAAACTATAATAATCACCTGGGTGTGGTGGCACATGCCTGTAGTGCCAGCTACTTGGGAGGCTGATGCAGAAGAATCACTTGAACCTGGGAGGCGAAGGTTGCAGTGAGCTGAGATAGTGCCACTGCAGTCCAGCATGGGTGACTGAGTAAGACTCCATCTCAAAAAAATAAAAAAAAAGATAAAAATAATTTTAATATACAAAGTATTTGGTTTTAAAATATGATTGAAGCTGTTGAATATCAAAACTTGACATTTGGATATTAGTTATTGCTACATATGAGAACTTGGAGATGCTAAATTAGTGATATGTTATCTATTTCAAATCACTCAGAGTTACATTTCTCCATCTGAGTTTGAAATCACCACGTAGTGTTGCACAAATAGTGGAATGCTGACACCGAGTGGAACACAAACTTCCTGAGCATCACCTCTTATCTTTAAAATGGGGATCATAGGCCAGGTGCAGTGGTTCTTGCCTGAAATCTCAGCACTTTGGGAAGCCGAGACAGGCAGATCACAAGGTCAGGAGTTCGAGACCAGCCTGTCCAACATGGTGAAACCCTGTCTCTACTAAAAATACAAAAATTAGCTAGATATGCTGGCGTGCACCTGTAATCTTGGCCACTCAGTAGGCTGAGACAGGAGAATTGCTTGAACCCGGGAGGTGGAGATTGCAGTGAGCTGAGATCTCACCACTGCATTTCAGACTGTGTGACAGTGCAAGACTCCCATTTGGGAGAAAAAAAAATGTGAAGCATAGTAATTTTCTTTCCACAAACTGAGCTTCAAATGAAATGTTGACTGTGAATAATTTAGAATGCAACCTTATATGTAATACTTCCTCAATAAATACAAGCTCCTTTAAATTTAAAAATTACTTCCTTGAGATGCTAAAAACTTTGACTCTTCTCTTTAGAAGAGGGATAACTGACTCAAAGAAGAGTTTAATATATTATTTTTAAAGTTGAATATTATATGATGCTTTCCCCAACCAAATACTTATTGGTCAAAATTGTACTATTTTTGTGAAAGCATGCACTTATCTAATGTTTCAGAAAAGAATCTTTCATGATTTTTTTAAATAAAATTCTTCCTTAAGTCATAGTCTAAGAAAACAATGTCCATTCATTAAAAGTAGAAAATGATCTCTTTAAACCTAAATTCTTACATTGACACATAAGAAGATTTTTCTGAAGGTCGGAATGGTTGAATATCACATTTCATATGGCTCATTTTAGTTAGTGACTGTTTATTTTCTGAATCTCAATAACCAGTAAATGTGTCAGATAAGTCAAAATGGGAGTTACCATTTTAACTATGCTGCTTGTAGATTTTTAAAAAAAAGCCATTCTTCTTGAAAATGTTTAGTCCCAAATAAAATCTCATTATATAATAATTAGAAGCCTTACTTTATCTTATTTACAAGATCAAATCATATGTAAGGTTTTTAAAATCAGAAGTGTTTTAAATTTTTAGGTTTGATGTGTTGACTGTATTTAGCTATGAATTAGAATTCCTTACTTTTATATTTTAGCAGATTTACTTTTATACTTGTTAACATGTGTTTTACTAGGTAGGATCCTAAATATGTACAATTTTCTTGCTATTCAAAGTAATTAATGTTGACTTTAAAAAAAACTGAAATACTTTTTTTTTGGTACTGTTTGATTTCTACCTCATATTTCTCACCATTCATCCACTAACCACACTATAGTAGCAGTATTAATATAGTTATTAAGTAACATATTGGAGATTTAGAATGTGTCAGACAACCTTTCTTATGTTACCCACTCACATTCATATAATGCTCATAATTACCCTTTGCATCTGTACTGACATGTCCTGTTTTTCCACTATTAATCACAGATGAACTGTATATTTCTAACCAAGGCATGGGCCTCCATTGAGCACTAGATTCCATCATTTATCATTTAACCAAGGACACTACAAAAGTAATTCTTCCTCTCCCCAGCATTTCCTCAGAATGTAAACAAGCAGATCCTTCTCTCTTATAAGTTACTGGACCATTTATTTTATCCTTTTTGTAGAGATGCTATGTTTCTTGGAAGAGTCATCTTGTAAATACTGTCTGTAATTTCTTTCCTAGATACTTCCTTCTATGTTGATTGTTATTATTTATAAAAGTATAACTATTATTCAGAACAGGACACAAATTGTAGGTATATAGCTTGGTGAATTCTCACAAAGTGAGAGCAACAATAGGTAACATTAAAAGCACTCAAGATGTTTTCATAGTGCCTCTTCTCAATTAGTGTCCAATTATTTCCCATTTTTGCTTATTAAGAATAATACTGCTATGGCTATTCCTGCATGCTTGTAGTGAGCCATTTAAATAAAACTGACTGAATTTTAATTTAATTTTAAAATACACACATTTTAAGTGCAAGTAATCATTTCAAGGCTTAAACTCTGTCTACTCTCGATTCCCACTTACCCTTTTTCTCCGAGAGGTTCTTAAATCATGCTGGTGGTGTTAGAGAGAAGATAAAAGATGCCTATTTATGGTACTTGGGCTAGACTTCAACCAGGTGTGCTTCATTCACCCCTCATGTGTGTATTCTCTACCTTAGATGCAACGCATGAGGTCTCCGTTCTCTGTAGTCTTTTTTTCATACACCAGAAGCCTACTCATTATCAGTTCTCTGAGAATGTATTTGAACTATCCGAGTCCTGGAACTTCTTGGCTGCTTCTGCTTCCTCAGGTTCGAGGTGTTCTTCTCTGGACCACTTGCCTAAATATTCTCATTATAGTCTTTCTTTTTACTTTTTCCTTTTCTTTTTTTAGATTGAGTTTCCCTCTTGTTGCCCAGGCAGAAGTGCAGTGGCCCTATCTCGGCTCGCTGCAACCTCCGAGTGCTTCTAATTTTACAGTTGTGTGCCACCATGCCCAGCTAATTTTGTATTTTTAATAAAGACAGGGTTGCTTCATGTTGGTCAGGCTGGTCTTGAACTCACGACCTTAAGTGATCCGCCAGCCTCAGCCTCCCAAAATGTTGGGATTACAGGCGGGAGCCACCATTACCTGGCAGTGTTTCTTTTATCTAATCCAGAGCTTAAGCAGCACAGTAGTAAAATGCTGGGTACCAAATGCCTCTCAGACACGAACAATTTCAGAGACTATTCTCTGGAGGACAAGGAACAACAAACAGCATCTACTGTGGGATTTACCTAAAGTTTCCTGGATATTTCTGGGATCACCTAAAATCAGAGTTTTGATAGAAATCTGTGTGTGATTCTGCATGTGTTTGCAGGAGGGAATGATATGGAGCAGTCAATACATTCATCCCCTCGACTTTATTTCTTTGTCCCTTTCTGATGTATCCAGTACGAAAAGGCCTTTTAATTCCTATTTCTGTCTATTGGGAATCTATTTCTTTTCTTCCTCATTTTAGTTTCATGACTTTACCACCTTGGCAAATGGTGGCAAGGGCAAAAATCTATTAGGAAGAAAACTGTAGGCAAATCATTTTTTTAAAAATCCCCTATACCTATTTAATAAGGAGTAGTAAGTGCCTATATAAGAGAAGTAAAAATGATATAAGAATGTCTAAGATGGTTACTTCTTCTGAACTTAGCAAGGTCAACAGAATACAGTAAATATATGTTAAGCTAAAATCAGAAAACAGAAAATAAATAAACAAATCTGACACATTACTGGAAAAATAGTTGAGTTTCCTATGTAAAAAGTGCGAGACTGATCTTTTTTTCTTATCTAATGAGATCAGCTGCCTCTGAGTCAATTTCATTAAGAAAATTTTAGAAAAATTTAGAAACATGACCAAGTAAATTGGAAATATACATTTCATGTTTGTTGAACTTTGCACAAACTAGAATTTATACAACTCCACTTGAACATGTGCATAATTATCCATTATTTAGTTTTTTACAGAAAAACTAATTCAGAGGCCTATTGATTTTTGAATTCTTTTTTCCTCAAAGAGAAGGCAATTGAATTTAAATGTCCAATGACAGCAAATTTGATATTGTATCATTATGACAATAGCAAAAATAATCTGATTGACAAATATTAATGAACTGTCATGTATATTTACTTTATTATAATATTTTATTGGTCAGCATATTTTAATGGACTTTTGTTAGCTTTTTCCTATTTATTCATGTGTGAGAGCAAAAATAGGCTAATATGCTTTAATAAGAGACTGAGTATCTTCCAAAAATTAATTTTTGAACACCCTTATTGGCGAAATTCAAAGAGGTAGGTGAAAATTAAAATAAATACTTTATTTGACATCTTACTCTATCTCTGTGTAACATGGACTTATTTTTTATTTTACAGCTTGACTGAGCAGTTCTCTGATTATTTTTCTCTTGGTAAGCCTAGACAATCGCTCTTGATTCTTGTCTAGGATAAAAAGAAATCATAATGATTTATACTATGCTGCTTAACGTTCAAAATTACCACCCTTGTAGACCTGGGAAAAACATACTGATATAATTAATTAGATATATGGTTTGGCTATATGACTAGGGATATAAAAATTCTAACTGGAAACGGGTCTATCTCTCCTAACCAGGTTTCTTTACATATGTACTGGTGGTTATTTTCCAGAGATAAAGAGAATCCTGCGTAACTCAAGAAAGGATCCTGGTGAGCTGTTCTTTGAAGATTTTCTGATGCCCAGGGCTTGTCTGTGCTCTCTTTCTCTGGCCATAATGTATCTTTTGCCTCAACAATGTCTTTTATAAGCATACTCTGTGAAATCTGATGAGTCATTTCATTATCCACATTATCCAATGCCACTACCAGATATATGCCTACTTTACAGCTTCTTCTTAATCCTATTGATAGTCATCTGTGCAATCTTGACAACATGCTCATACTTCAGTTTATCAAGCAAACAATATCCACTGCAACTGCTTTATGGGAACTTGCCTTACTGAATATACCTCTCTTTTACCAAATGTTGTATATATTTTGGTTAGTTTCATGTTTCTTAATCTGTTAATTTTAGACAATATCTCATTACCACTATGTAAGAAAAGAAAATATGTGCTTCAACCCTCTGTCAACTATTTCTAAATAGTTTCATCTTCCAACTTCCAGCAACTATAATTTGATTTTCCAATTCTGTAACAGGTTTAGAAACTAATGTGTTCAAAACTTGTGTTAGGTTTTCAAAGTCTACAACATGTTTAGAAACTATAAGTTTTGATGAGTTGTATAAGGAAAAATATTTTTTTTTTTATTTTTCATCTTTTGTCTACTAACAGGGAGGCAGCTACTCTCTGCACCTCTGTAGGGTGTTTGATACACAATAGAGTCCATCTTTTGATTTTAAACTGTAAAATATCAGCTCCTCTAGCCCAGGGAACTGTGAACACATACCTCTAAAATTAACTTGAAAATCTCTCATGAAATGTATAAGAAACCATCTTAAAATAGAACTAATTGTTCACAAGGAGATATGAAAAGTTTACCTTATTCTGTAATTGTTTGTGAAATTTTATCCAGACGGTTTTCTCTCTTTCTCAGTACTCGAATTCATGTAATCTGACTGCATACTCAATAATGAATGGGCTCTTTCCTTTCTAAACAGTACGGCAGTCTCTGTGTTTGGTAGGATTTTTTTTTATTTTTCTCATTGTTGCCTGTTTGATGGTTCTAATAATTAAACTCCAATGAAGAGTGCTTGCAAATGTATGATTGTATAATTTTCTCCACGAAGAAGATTGATAGGAAAGAATGGATGATCTATATTGAAGTTATTAAACTTGTCTTATTATAAGAATGTTAGAGACACCAATGTAAAATGAGATCCTTTTACGTAGGACAGAATTAATTTTGAAACTATGTCACAAATTATATCATAATTAAAACTTGATTTCTTTTAATAGATTTTGTTTTATCTTGAGTAGGCAATAGATTTTTTGCACTTTTATAAAAGATTCATTTTACTTCATTTTATTAATAAATACACCAAGCACCTTTTGCCATATTACACTGAACAAATCTTATTTATATTTATATTCATCCATCTCAGTGCCCTGAATTTCTTTTCCAAGGCAAATTGATTGCTTTTTAGGCCCGCTGCATGTTGCAGAATGTGGGTTTCCCCAAATATCAACAACACAGCTTGTTTATAAGACAAAGCTGACCAAGATAAAGGACAGCAATGTTTCTATAAAGCTTGGACAATGTCTTTAAGTAGAGAGGACATATTAGAACTTATTGAGAATTGGAGATTTAGTTTAGGGCAAGATTTTCAAAGTTGATGGGCTTGATTAAGATTGGGTAAGAATAATGCATGATACAATAGTCCTGAATTAGTGCAAAACAAGGTGAAGATTTTGAGGCAGAGAATTCAATGAATCTTAGGTCACACATTGTTAATTTTTATTGAATTGAAGAGCTGAGGGTTCTTCAAGAAGTTTCATAATGAACAACTAAACAATTTGCCTGGTCTACAAACTCTTGGGAAAGTACAGTAATGTTAATGAAGACAGTGAAATAGCAAAATCATGTTTTTGTAATGTTATGGGTTGAAATATATCCCTCCAAAATTCGTGTATTGAAATTCTAACCATCAATATTTTAGAATGTGACTATATTTGAACATAGGGTCTTTAATAAGGGAATTAGGGTAAAAATACAGTCATATGTGTGAGCCTGAAAACAATCTCACTGGTGTTTTTATAAGAGGGAGACATTTGAACATGGATATGTGCACAAAGGAACAACCACATTAAGGCCAAGGGAGAAGATGGTCATCTACATATCAAGAAGAGGAGCCACAAAATGAAACTAATCATGCCAGCACCTTGATTTCAGTCTTACAGCTTCAAGAATTTCTGAGTGAATGAATATTCACCTTGTCTTCCCACTTTGAGTTTCTGTTGTTTAAGCCATTTAATTTATGATATATTTTATGGCAGCCCTAGAAAATTAACATATGCAGATCAAATGTGAATAGGTAGTTTTCAGCCCACGAATTCAGGCTAAATGTGGAGGTGAGCGTTTTGATTCAAAATACATATTTTCTTTTTAGTGTACTCTCGATTTTAGTTCGCTGTTTATGCATACCTATCTATTAGTTTTCATTTATGTTGATCATATATAGCCATAAATATATTTTATAAATATTTTTATATATTTGATTAATGTTTAGTTTTTTTTCTGACCTTATATTTGATTGGCATTTTACTAAGCATCAAATCTATGTTCTATTTTACTTCCTCTTATAATATTATTCAATTGTTTTCTAGTACTTTGTTATTGAAAAAAATTAATGTTACTTTAACACAGATTATATATACATATAATATACACACATTTTCTCTGTCTTGCATTCTAAAAATCTTAAAAGAATCATTATTAATACCTATTAATTATTAGTTATCTGTATAATTATAAACATTGTTTGTCTTTAAGTTAGTTAACTCAGGCTGCTATTTTAAAAACTAGCATAGACCAGGTGGCTTATGAAGAAAAGATATTTATTTCTCACAGTCCTGGAAGCTAAGAAGACCAAGATCTAGCTATCCACAGATGCAGTGTCTGGTAAGGACCTGCTTCCTGATTCACAGATGGCCAATTTGTTTTCGCTCTGTCCTTACATGAAAGGAAGGGGCAAAGGAGTTTTCTGTGGTTTCTTTTATAAGGGCTTACTCCATTTGTAAGAGCTGTCTTCATGATCTAATCAATTCTCGAAGACCTTACCTCTTAGAGTCCTCTCAGTGGGAGTTAAGAGTTCAGTATGTGAATATTGGGGGGGGGGACACAAACATCCAGTGTGTAATACTGTTCCTAGCTGTGACTGTACACTAAAATCAGGCATCAGAGCAGCATTTAACACATAGTGGGGCTGGATGCCCAACTAGATAAGATTCTATGAGGGAGGGGCCTCTCAACCATATTCTAAGCATTCTCTAAATGATTATAGCATTATTGGGAATATACATGCATCCCTCTTTATATAGGAATGCTATGCTTACAATCTTGACTACTAGAATCAACTTAAAATTAGTAAAGTGCAGATGATAGATTTATTTTTTGCCCAATTAAACTATGCTAGGGACTTTTGTGTTTTCTATGCAGGTAATTCCACTTTTTTAGATCCCTGTTTTAGGAGTCAGTGTTTAAGTGCCGATGATTCGTTGCAAGAAGTTATTAATAAAATGTGGGAGAAGTTATTAATAAAAGATAAGAAAGAATTATTGGCAAAAATTTCAACTGTTGGCATAACCCTCTGCTAGTACTCTGCTAATGCCTTCCTCTGCTATTCAACTCCAGGAGTCCTTCCTCTCTATTCCCAGCTTTGAGATTCCCGATGCTGCCACTTGGAAGAATAGTGCTTCTGCAACCGTTTTCTATATGTATATTGGACCATGACTCCCCTCACTATCTTTGTTGAAGCCCTAAATTCCCATCTGCCTTTGATTTTCGAAATATGTGTTAAAATCTCCATGATACCAATTATTTTCTTTCTTGGTATCTCTGTACATTATGTTACATTTTATTTTCCTGAGGAGTCATCAGAGGGAAAAAAAGAGAAATATGTTTGATATATAGCAGATATTCATGCCATTCACGTTATGCCCCTTTCCAATTGTCTCGGTGCACAAGGCTGTAGATAAAAGCTGTTAGGATAGAATAAAACAAAAATCATGCTTACATTGTGTTTACGAAAATATCTGTAAATAGAAATATCTGTTTATATGCTTGTTTTTGAATTTAGTATTAAAGTTTTTTATTCAGAATGTAAAAATTGGTTCAAAGACTTTAATCTATTGGCCTCCATTGGACAACTTTCGTGTTTTCCTGTTCCATTTATTTTAACAAAACAAATACCATTTAACTGGGTTGAATTCACTCTAATTGTCGCCATATCTTTACTGCTGAGGGATTTCTTGTCTTGTGATTTCATCTTCTGTCTGTTCATGAATAATTTTCAAAAACGAAGCTCTCATATTTAGACAGCTTTCTTGCAGTGCATCACCTCATCACCTGCACTGCAGGACACCCCGGATGCCTGCCTTGCACATCACGTCGAGTCTTTCAAAGACAGAATTTTTACATTTATCTCACATGCCTCAATATTCTCCCTAGTCAGAGGCATTAGGAAAATCTGCAAAATCGCTATATCTGGGATTTTATTGAATTAAGACATCTCTTTTAATCTTAGTTTTTTTCTTGTGTACATACATTTTGTTGGAACTCAATTTCGGATACAATATTTCAATGGAGAAAATATGACTAGGAAAACCTTGGGACTTCAAAAGAAAAACAAGTTGTTACATTTTGAGTACAAAATAAAACAGAGCTATGTTTAATTATATATGGCTTACATATGCTTTCAAAATGTTAACTCCTGATGTATCACAGAAAAGTTGAAAGAAGCATTTGAGTTGCTGGGGACACCTTCCCCTTTCCAATGAGATCAACTTTCTGGCCTGCAGGGACAGAAGCAGAAGCTGCTATTCCAGTGTTTAATCACTAGAACATATATGAGATGACACTTGCGTGGCAGTTCTATGATTTAACAGCAGTAAAGTTAGTAACATGAGTGAAAATGGTGCAATAGCTCGAAGTATCAGACCCCTCACAGAAATATTGAAACTTCAAGGAAAAACTGTTAGAAACAACTTTGTCAGAATTCTGGGAAACAGTGAAAGGTTTACAGCAACAAAGCTAATGCTGAATTAAGAAAAAGACAACTTAAAAATGGTAGAAACGCTTCTTGACATTTTCACTTCTCCTTGCCACACTCCCCTACTCAGCTCAGGGGTAATCTTGAAGATGGTAGCCTTTGTTTGCAGTGGAGGTCACTATCCCTGGTCCCAGAAGAGAGGAGGAATTGCATTTGCCTGCTCTAAATTGCCTGGGGGCTGCCTGAAGTGTTGAGACAAAAACTTGTCTTTGTTTAGCCTAACTGGGAACTAAGGCTGCAAATCTGTGGAATTGACTAATAAACATTGTAAGGCAAGAGCAAAACCCACAGCTGCCTGGGGCAAAAGATTACAATGGAAGCAAACAATAGAGTACCAAAGGCTAGGAGGGAAAACTGGGGAGAAAGTTTCATCTGGAAATTAGGGCACTCCAAAGTTTCTGAGTCTACTTGGAATTTTAGGAAGTCACGTGCATGCCCAGGGTGAGACTCATGCTAAAAAAAAAAAAGGCCTGTGAATATCCAAAATTTACCCCTTTGGCTAAACTCTGCGCACAGCGCACAGTGCAAACAAGATGTACAGGCTAAGGCAGAGTTTTAAATGACTGGCTGAGCATTGAAAGAGTGCCCCATCATAAAGCCAATCTGCAAAGATCGGGGAAGATTTTTGATTTTTGCTTTCCTATCTTCTCTCTCTCTCCCTCTACCGCTGATATTCAAAGAAATAACTGCCAAAACACTAGCTAGACAAAAGTTAAAGGAAAAGCTATGTCGGCGACCAAATATTACAAAAATTACAGACCTACTGTGACATGGTAAAAAGCCCCATAAACCTGCATACCTCAACCATACCTCGGCTTTCTGTTGAAACTGCTCTCTATAACCCAAATGTGAATAAGTAATTAAGGACTGTAATTTCCACCCTACCCAGACAATGTGTAAAC